>CM066314.1:172253500-172378500 GCA_033807775.1 Saussurea involucrata
CCGGTCCTACAAAATGCCCATAAAGTCACCATTATTGTTGACTCTTAATCTTGCCGATTTAACTAAGTATGACTCAAAAATCAAAGTTCAATCAGTATGGAGATTTACACCCAAATCTCTTTGTGATATAAATCTCGACCGAAGTTCGAACCTTAGTAAATCATGCAGAACCCGCATCTCTACGTGGTTATCAAAGACTTTCTCAAATCTTTGTGCATCACTTAAGCCGTATTTCGGATCCGCCCCTCTCGAGGTCTAAGATCTAATATTAACACTTCAAGGTGATCAGCTTATCTGCGTGGAGTTTAAGTCCCGACTTAAGTGACCAAGCTTAAGAGCTAGTAATAATGGCAACACCCAAGTGTCGCCTACTAGTCTCAAGTTCGACTCACACCCACACCCAAAAGGGTGGTTAACTCATACTAAAAGTAAAAGACATGATAAAAGAAAGGAAATACGAAGTAACTAATTTCATTAAGTTAAATACGAGAAATAAAATACGGAATTAAAATACAGAATTTAAAGTACTACACCTCATGCCAAAGGCTTGAGGTGTTTGTTGGAAAGCAAATTTACAAGAGAAATATGGATGGATGGTTTTCGTCGGCACTGCTTCTCCTTCACTTCTTCTTATTTATAGCAAAACCAATGGGGTCCTCGAAATGCGTGCCAAACCTGATTGCACCAACATTTACCACTTGCACAAGTTGAAGAGTTTGGGCGGTGGTTGTTTCTTCAAGAGTGCCCACAGTGGGCACCGGGTGCCCACAAATTCGCAAATGTCATTTTTAACACAAAATGACGATTTTAACTCTAAAAACATCCTCAACAACTCCAAATGAAAATAAAATAATAAAAGGAAGAAACACAAACAAATAAAAAGGAAACACTACTAAAATGGAAGAAAAACGCACACAAACGGAATGCAAATAACGCTCAAAATGAGAGTTATCATACCCCCAAACTTAACTTGTTACTTGTCCCCAAGTAACTAAAAGACACCAATAAAAACAAATGAAGATATGAAATACGTAAGAAGACTAAGTATCACAAATAGGACCTTCAATTTTATTCTTTTTTCTTTTCTTTTTCTTTTGCATCTGAAATCCCTTTAACTAAAAGCATCCATAGTTTTTCCTAATTTTTCCATTCTATTTTTTTATTGCAATTTGATTTCCATAGGCTAAGCTATAATTCACCCATCTTATGATAATTGACTTTGCAAACTTAGATCCACAAGACTTGAAGGGTTGGTGTTTAAGGCTTCTCACTATCCTTACATTTTTCATTTTCCCCCAAACTTGTCTTTTTGGGTTACATCAATGAAAAATATTTTAAACTATGTATTTGATGTGTTTTGCCCAACTTGTTTACCTCAACGTGTCAAACTCAACTATTTGTATTTTTTTTATTTATCCTTCCAATTTTTCGAAGGATTTAGCTCTTTTTTTTCAACACTTGAGTTTCCTCCTCCAAACTTAAAATACTCAATATTTTTATTGTGGAGGGAGTAATAAGACTCAAAGGCTCGGGTAAGGCAACAAAAGAAAAGTGTATTGACCAAGTGTTTAGAAAGAAGGCCCGTGTCATTTCTAAAATTTCAAAGTTTAATCAATATGGATACCGGGGAATTGGTTGCTTAGTTCTAGAAATCTGCTAGTGGTGGAAAAATTATTCAAACTATGAAACTTCAAGTCTAAGGATATAAGATGTATGAGATTTTTTTTCTTTTTGATCCCAAAAATTCTTGATACTAGTAAAAAATGAACAAACTCAAATCACACACACAAAAGTGTAAAATAAAAGACACAAAATTGGAGTTGAGAGTAAGAAGATATTTTTCATCGAGGTTATGTAGGATGTGGTTCACCACCCCACATGTGCATCTTCAGAAAGTGGAGTGGGTTCAAGATAATAGACACCTCCACCATACCAAAGCTTTTTCCAACAAATTCACCACCCAAAGAACATGATCTAGGAAATTTTCCCGAGCTCTTGATCACACAAATCCTCCCAACAGTCCATGGCATGATCCTGAAAGGAACATTGTGATCACAAAAAGAAGGCTGCACAAAATGAGCAAAAATCATTACGTTAGGAATTTTTGCATCTTGAAGCACTTCTTCACTATTAGGAAGTAAAGAAGGCTTGCTCATGTGCTTGAAATTTGCCTAAAAAATCTCCAACTCTTTCTCAACATCACTTTCATCCTTACCGAAGAGGAGGACTGGGCATTCAACTTGAAACCTCTGTCAGAAAACCCAACCCTGGATCTCACAGCTAAGGTAACAGAAGGTAAAGTAGCAGACATCACTCGACAAATGGATAAGCTAAGGAGACCAATTCCAAGAACTACTCCAACCATTGAACAAATGGAAGAGCATGTTTACAGTTATCTCTACAGACAACACTTCCAGAGCGATCTGCCAGCTCATGTCCGAGATCAGAAGCTAAGAGAGGAATTCAATGCCATCTTCACCTCTACAAAGTCAAAATCGGTCAATCAAGTTTACTCCATTCACAAGATAAAGTAGGTAATATATTGTAGATACTCTAAAAAGAGAACCTATCCTCATACGATGTATACAATCTGGAAAGTCAAAAGGTCTGACAGATCAGAGAATCAATTCTCTGATGCTGATATCCGAAACCTCAATCCCTATGACTTACCTGACCTTCTGCAATGGACGAAAGACAACTTCAATGACGACTGACACCAAAGATCTTATCGAGTTCTCAGAAAGGCGATGCGTGAAAAGCTCCTAATCTACAGCATGCTCGACTTTCAACTAGCCATCGATCTAGGCGTGACTACTCTAAGCATCAGACCACTAGAGGATTTCTGCCCACCCAATGCCATACACAATTCGATCATCAAAACTCCAAGGTACGGGTTAGTATTCAAGAATCCTGCTGATCAACTTAAACTGTTTGTGACAATGGACTGTCAGAAATACACAACCCGTACTCTGAACATGTTCAGAAAAATACTAGAGGAGAACAAAGCAACAGAGCTTATGGATGAAGAATCTGCTCTGATGATGATCAAAGAGATTGATGCTACACTAGGCTTAAGAAATCTCTGCCTCAAATTCTATGAAGAACTCAAGGAAGTAGGAAAAGACAACAGAAAGTTCGACGACTTCCCAAATGCAAAAATCTGAGTCTCTTCAAAGAACCTCTGTCAACGTTTTATTTCTGTTCATTTAATATACTCAAATGTAAATGCCTCTGGAATAAATTCCAAATGAAAGAAATAATCTTCTGAGGTATTGTTTAACCTCTGTCTATCTTAAATTAGCCAAAAATTCAAAAGGTCAAAATTTATTTTTCAATACTTAGGGGGAGATTGTTAGCTCCAATATTCTGAAACATTAGAAGTATTGAAAAATGGCCAAGTACAGAAGAACTTCCACAGAAGCTCTGTTGAGTGCAACAGAAGCTCTACCGAGCATCTAAGAAGAAGCAAAGGAAGTTTGATCAAGAGTGATCAAAGACCGAAGAAACTACAGAAGAACGCTACAGATGATCAAGACCTCAGAACCTCTGTCACCAATAACAGAGCCTCTACAGACAACTTCAGAAGACAAGGAACCCAGTGGACTACTCTACAAAGGATCAGACCCCAGAACCTCTGCAACACTTTACAGAGCCTCTGTTGTCCTCACTGAAGACTCAAGATACTTATAATATCTTACCACTGTTAGAGAAATATCTTGCTACTGTTCCAGGACCTGTTCATCAACTTGTATGGTAGCATGCTCTGTCCAACTTCAACACGTGTCAAACTCTGAGTGGACTCAATAGGGCTTAGTACAACATAGACATCTGCGACATTTAATGCTTGCAGCTTTCCAACTGTTCATACCATCTCTTCTTTCCTGTAGCAACAGTCTCTTGTCTAGAATAGATCTTTTGTAGTAGTATAAAAGGGAGACTCATGTTGAGTTCTTCCTAAGAATCACCGTTTTTACACTTCACAAGTTTACACAATCACTTAACACACAACACAAAACACTTACACTCAATTAGCGTCAAATCTGTACTAAGTGTTCTTGATATATTAAATACAGTGGGTCTTTGTGCTATAAATCTATTCTCTTCACTGTTTATTTGATAGTGTGTGTTCTAAATCTATCAAACATATCTGTTAGTTCTTCAAATACGCTTCCGCATCAAACACAAACTCGAACTAATAGATCTGACAATCTTGCTTAAACAAAAATGGGAACCAACAATTATCACTTGGTAAGGAACCTTGACTTTGATTTTTCAACTCGTCGACTAGTTGTCCCATCTTAGTGTTTAAGGCTTCAAAAGAGGATGTAAAATTTCCCAAAAATGTTGTAAAATTTTCTGTTAAGCTTGGGGAAAAAGTTTCAAAAGAGTGAGACGGTTCGGGCTGTTCAAAAAAATTCCCGGGTGGGTCGTTGGAAACAAAGGACGTGAATCCATGGTGAGAATCACTCCCTTTAAAATCACAAAAATTATCAAAATTCCCCTCCCAAGATTGGTCAAATGTATTTATAAACGTCTCATTCCAATCTTGATGAGGAGGTGATAATGAAGGGTAGGTGTCATCATCTTGAAGATTAGTCAAAAAGTTAGGATGTTGTTCCCATGAATAATCGAAAGTATTAAAATACGGGGCATCCCAATTAAAACCTTCCATTACGGTGAAAGAAAAATCAATGAAAACTCAACTTATAACTTAAGGAACTCTGGAAATACGCCAATCCCCGGCAACGACGCCAAAAACTTGGTAACTGGAAAACGTGTACCCAGAAATGTGGGCACAAATGTTCCCACAGTGGGGGCGCAAGTATACACCAACACTGGGATCGCTACAAGTAATAAAGTGGTAAAAGTACCGAGTATCGTATCCACAGGGATTGGATTTCAAAGTTCCGAGTCCTAAGTCGAGAATACACCGATTTCAATAAGAGAAGAAGAAAATATATTTTTGAGTGAGTTTTAGGGTTTTAACAACAAAAACTAAATAAGTAAATAAAATGGGTATGGGTGTAAGTTTTCCTTGAGATGCTCGTAGTGACGAAATGGTTAGTCACTTTGTAGTACAAAATGTCTATAAAAAGCCCGATCTTTCGAAAGTGGATTTTTACAGACCGGTCCTACAAAATGCCCATAACGTCACCATTATTGTTGACTCTTAATCTTGCCGATTTAACTAAGTATGACTCAAAAATCAAAGTTCAATCAGTATGGAGATTTACACCCAAATCTCTTTGTGATATAAATCACGACCGAAGTTCGAACCTTAGTAAATCATGCAGAACCCGCATCTCTACGTGGTTATCAAAGACTTTCTCAAATCTTTGTGCATCACTTAAGTCGTATTTCGGATCCGCCCCTCTCGAGGTCTAAGATCTAATATTAACACTTCAAGGTGATCAACTTATCTGCGTTGAGTTTAAGTCCCGACTTAAGTGACCAAGCTTAAGAGCTAGTAATAATGGCAACACCCAAGTGTCGCCTACTAGTTTCAAGTTCGACTCACACCCACACCCAAAAGGGTGGTTAGCTCATACTAAAAGTAAAAGACATGATAAAAGAAAGGAAATACGAAGTAACTAATTTCATTAAGTTAAATACGAGAAATAAAATACGGAATTAAAATACAGAATTTAAAGTACTACACCTCAAGCCAAAGGCTTGAGGTGTTTGTTGGAAAGAAAATTAACAAGAGAAATATGGATGGATGGTTTTCGTCGACACTGCTTCTCCTTCACTTCTTCTTATTTATAGCAAAACCAATGGGGTCCTCGAAATGCATGCCAAACCTGATTGCACCAACATTTACCACTTGCACAAGTTGAAGAGTTTGGGCGGTGGTTGTTTCTTCAAGAGTGCCCACAGTGGGCACTGGGTGCCCACAAATTCGCAAATGTCATTTTAACACAAAATGACGTTTTTAACTCTAAAAACATCATCAACAACTCCAAATGAAAATAAAATAATAAAAGGAAGCAACACAAACAAATAAAAAGGAAACACTACTAAAATGGAAGAAAAACACACACAAACGGAATGCAAATAACGCTCAAAATGAGAGTTATCACGGAGCGGTGGAGCGGTCGGATGAAAGGTTGACGCGTGTATCCCAGAAGCAGTTAACCAAGTGCGGTCCGCACCGGGTCGGGTCGGATCGAGTGCAGACCAACCCGTTTCAGTGTCTTTTTTTGTCTCGTAGTGATTCCATTGCGGTCTGCACTCACCGGGTCGGGTCAGAGTGCGGACCCTTTGGCTATTTTTGTAAACCGGGAGAGTTTTTGTCCATTTTGTCACTTCTCTTTGTCCCTTTGGCTATTTGAGTGAATTTCCCCATATTTTGATCACGTTTACTCTTCTATGTACCATATGAACTTTGTAACGTGTTCTTTGATGCTATGGGTTTCACCTCTGTCAAATTGTACAAGTAGTCAATGGTCATTACCATGAATATCCTTTGCAATAAATCAGTGGCAGATCCATGATTTAATATATAGTGGGGGAAACTTTAAGGTAGTTTAAATGGCTGCAAAGTTGTCCGATGTATTTTAGTCTAAATCCAACGTTTCAGGGATTTTTTAAAAGTTTTTTTGGTTGATTTTAAGGGATTTTTAAGTTGTTTTTTTGTCGATTTCGAGATTATTTTTGTTTTTTTGGTTGATTTCGAGACACTTTTTCTGGTTGACGAGGGCTCGAACGAGAAATTACTGGGGACACACTAAGGTAGAAAGTTAAAAAAAACTATGCCTTTAACCTAAAAAAATTCCTTTTTTAATGAGGGGCCGTCCCCTTAAGACTATCACTGTAACATCCCAAATTTTCCGTTATATTATTTTGTGAATTACAAGTTAACTTGGGGTTAAGTTTGTAATTGTGTAAAAGTAGTTAATTGAAATAGATTTGCAATTTGAAGGTTTATTGTGATAACTAGTTGAAGTTGGATGTTTGTTTTGAAAGTTGGGTGAGTCATGATTAATTAAGTTAATAGGTGTCATCTAACTAAGTCATGTAAATTAAGTGTGAGTGTGTGAGTTATGTGGGTGTGTGTATTCGGTTGAAGAGAAAAAGAAAGCCGAGAGAGAGATAGAGAAATCGAGAAAAGAGAAAGAAGAAGGATTTGCTTGGAATTCTAAAATCTGGTGATGGTTTGAAGAATCAAAAGGTAATTATCTCATTGAATTCTTCATCTTATTAGTTAAAAGTTTTCTATGAAGTTTTTAGATGGGTTTTGGTAAATTTTGATGATTATGAGAATCTGAGTTTTTGGGTATGTTAAGATAAGGTCATTTAACAAATCTGCAAGTTTGCATAAACAAACATAGATTAAAACTGCAAAATCTGGATTTAAGAATGAACTTAGTGGACTGAGACTTGGATGAACATCATCGAAATCGCAACCTTGAGTTGCGACATTCATGATTGTCGCAATAGGCAGTTGCGACTCAGTAGTGAAGTCGCAGTAGACAGTTGCGACTTGGAGTTGGAGTCGCAACAGTGGACTGCGACTTGGCATTGGAGTCGCAACCGTGGATTGCGACTTGGAGTTGAGATCGCATTAGAAGGCTGTGACTTGGGTTGGAATCGCAATGGTGAGTTGCGATTTGAAGTTGGAGTCGCAATAGTTGGTTGCGACTTGGCTTAGTGCATTGCGACTTGAGATGTAATTTTAAGAGATTAAGGATTCTTAGCTGTGAAGGGTTCTGTTTTATAAATTAATATCAGTATATATGTAAATTGAATATTACAGTAAACTGAGGTAGTGAAGAAAGGAGTCCCTACGAGTTTAAAAAGGGTTAAAAGAAGTGTGATTTCATATCAGGTGAGTTTATTCAACTCTCTTTAAAATTCAGTAATTAATATTGAATAAATATTTTATATGTATGTCGGGATATGTTTATATGGACTTGATTAAGTCAGAGATAAGCCCAAGAGGGCGATTAAAAGTTGTGCTATATTGATCCCCATGCTAAAATTGCTAAGAAGGGATAGCTATGAAGTTGATGAACTGGTACTTATTAATATTCTTATATGTAAAGTATGATTATCTGCTATATGCAATTTGTTACATGTTTATGAACTCTAAATACAATTTGAAGCCATGTTAAGATAAATTATTAAGGACC
Source organism: Saussurea involucrata (assembly GCA_033807775.1). Lineage (NCBI taxonomy): Eukaryota > Viridiplantae > Streptophyta > Magnoliopsida > Asterales > Asteraceae > Saussurea > Saussurea involucrata. The sequence continues at coordinate 172,261,633 of CM066314.1, forward strand.
TATCTATGAGTCCGAAAATATAGATTAACATTTGAGATGATTAACTCCCGCGCTAGATTACAAAGAGGGGATAGTTAAGAGATTGGGATGAGGAGCTAATAAAATTCTTTATATATAGAATATGATTGAGAAATGATATATTGTATGCCGGACGCATATAGTAGTATCGATTATTATATTTATATTTATATAATTATGTGCTTTTACTAAAAAAAGGCATCCGGTCATCGGGGGCACCTGGGTACGGTATAATGGGAACCGATTACTTGCCATTGATCAAAAAGGGATGTAATTTTTAGTAATTGGGTGTACCTTGAATCATTGGGTATCCCGGTTGAGTATCGCGATATCATAATCCTATTGGGACCATTGATTTTGAGGTGGAATGTGGAATTGGCAGATTTTGATTTGTAATTCCCATTTCGATTTAGGGAAGATCGGAGATTTCCCAGTGATGAGAGGAAGATTAGAGATAGGCATAAAGTGATTTGTAATCTCTACTTCCTGATTAAGAAATAGGCAGGTTTTGACTTGTAATTTCTTGTGTGTGAATATCAACTGTGAATCTGGGATGATTTATAGTAAACTTTTGATGTTGTTATTATGATTAGATGATTTAGTCATAAGTATAGGAGTGGGATAGATTTCCCGTAAGAAAAGGAGTTGTCGTACGGTAAGATGGGTGAGAACAGGTTTGAGTTATCTGTTCATATTTTAATTATTAAATTTTATTTTGATTTGAGTATTCTCACTAGGCGAAAGCCTAATGTTTCAAGTTGAATCTTCTTACCAGGTACAAGCTCCGGGAAGTAAGCGGGAATGAGAGAAGAGAACTTTTGGAAAGATTCAGACTTAGAGATAACGAAGGATCTAGTTATTCTTTGATGCTTTTGGGACGGTTGTTTAGATAACTTAATTAATCTGATTGTTATGTTATGATTAGATTAATAAGTTATTTAAGTAATGGCGTTTGTATATAGAAACCTTACATTTGATCCTCATGTTATATAAGTTTGAAGTTTTTGATCATAACTTGTGGTAAATTTTAAGGTTTAATTTGACCCTGTTTTTAGGGTGTTTCAATCACTATCCACAATCTAATCTAATCCAACCCAAAGTTTATTAAAAAATTAATTTCTTTTTCTTCCATCTACCCAATCTCTAATTTCAATTCAATCTCATATTTTTCAAGGTTTATCAGTGATCCAATCCAATCTCAAATATTTCTTAAAAAATATTAATCTTTAATATTTCATCATATCTATAATATTTTATTATTATTCTTGCATATAAAAAATGGGTTTCTTAAACTATTTGATACTTTAAAACATAATCTTAATTTAAAAAAACTTATAATTGAAAATAATTAAAACAAGTTACATAATAGAGGGAAAGATTGGTGTGATGAAAATATGTCAATATTGGTTTTTATTTGTAGGGAATTGAAAAATATGATTTTTGATATATTTTTTATGTTTTATTTTTTTTGTTAAACTCATCTTTTTAACATGATAAAATTTATCTAAAAAAACCTAAACTAAACCAATGATATGTTGACATGTGTAAAATGGTTTAATTAAAAATAAATAAATAAAAACCACAAGGGTGGTGACGTGTTGGCAAGGGCTTGGGGGATGTGGTGAAATATCTCATCCACCCCGGGTTCGAGTCCAAGCGTCAGCATTCGGTGGCCAGGCTTAGTCTCAGACGGCCGTTTTGTTTGTTTGTTTCCAAATTGCCAAGGATGTAGTCTAGGCAAAGCCTAGATGAACTTTATCCAAAAAAAATAAAAATAAATAAATAAATCTCAATCCAAGATTGGATTGATCAAGTATGCCCATGCCACTTTTATTTCCTTTTTCTTTTCTTTTATTAACTTTATTTTGTCTTTTAGTTGATTTGTTTGGATTGGATTGCCAAAGATCATCACTAGTTATAGTCTAAATATGAACTATAACCGCCTTGCTATAAATAGGTTGGAATGTTATATTGGAATAAAATCTAAATATTAATTTTACTTATAAAATGATTTTATACGGTTAAGCCGAAAAAAACGTTTAGATCCTTCATGATCAAACAAATTAAGAAGAGTAATATATATATATATATATATATATAGAGTGAGGATCATACGAGAATGACAACTATTTAAAAGAATAAAAGAATAACTCACAACCAATCATTTTTATGAATAATTCCAAAAATAATAACTTCCAAAAATCACTGATTATGAATAATTCCAAAAATAATAAACTTCCAAAAATCAGTGATTATTTTTTGAATTGTTTTTAAAAATGAATGGTTGAGAGTTATTCCTTTATTCTTTTAAATAGCATCCATTCTCGTTTGAACCCACCTATATATATATATATATATATATATATATATATATATATATATATATATATATATATATATATATATATATATATATAGGGTGCATTTCATTTGCAAACCGCACCATTTGTACAAACTATACAAATCAATCTTAGTCATTCATCAAGTTTAATAAATATTTGATTTTATTACGTTTCCTAATCTAAAGTCATGATCATAATGAATGAATCTTATTATCTTCCACATATATCTCAATCATAATTAATGAATCATAATGATTTTCCATAAATATATCTATTGTTTCATAATATAGTGGTTTGTATAGTTTGTACAAATGGTGTGGTTTGCAAATGAAACACACCCTATATATATATATATATATATATATATATATATATATAGAGAGAGAGAGAGAGAGAGAGAGAGAGAGAGGGAGTTTCAAATGTAAACTTTTTTTTTCGTGTAAACCGTGTAAACTCTTGATTTCATAGGTTTTTTTGATGAATTTTTTTATGAAATTGTTTATTTTGATGAAATTGTTTCATATCATTTATTTCTTGGCAAATTGTTTTTGCGAAATTTGTAGTTTCATAGGTGAAAACGAAAAATGTATGAAACAGTTCATAAAAATGAAAAAAACCTATGAAACTACAAATTTCATAAAAAACTTTCGTTAAGAAATGAATGATATGAAACAATTTCATCAAAATAAACAATTCCATAAAAAAAAATTCATCAAAAAACCTATGAAACTACAAAGTTTACACGAAAAAAAGTTTACATTTGAAGGAGCCTCTCTCTATATATATATGGTTAGGTTCACGTGAGACTAACATGTTTTCGTGAGACCACAAAATTAACACTAAACCTTCACAGTGATTTATTGTTAAGGTAAGAAAAACAACGAACATTCACAACAAAAATACTGTGAAGGTTTACCTTCACAGTCTTTTGCTGTGAAGGTTTAGTATTAATTTTTTGGTCTTACGGTCTCACAAAAATAGCATGGTCTCACATGATCTCAAGTCTATATATATATACACACTAGTCTTTGGCTCGCCCGTTGCGCGACGATCAAATTTGTGTTTTAAGTCAATTATTTGATGTTTAATAGTCATTGAATAATTAATTTTGTGACACATAAAATAATTGATAAAAAGAAAACAAAAATTCACAAATAGGGAATATTATCTTGAAGATAAAAATGTGTCTATTAAGTTTGATACCTATTATAAATGTCGTTACTAAATGAATTTATCAAACGAATACACAATAATTGCATATTTATATTTTTGAAAAAGGTTCGAACTCATAATCCAAAAGTCAGTTGATAAGTGATATTTTTTTCCAAGTAATTAAATGTTTCGTTGACAGAATGAAATTTGATAGAATTGTAATTCGTCGAAGGAATTCGAGTTTGAAGTAAAAATTGATATGAAATTGCAAAAAGAAAATCACGACAATTTAGTGATTATTTGTATCAAATCCCATACTAATTTCAACAAATCTCATACTAATCACGATACATTAATTCGTAATATTTATAATATAATTAAATCCAAAAATATTCAATATTAAGCTCATTTCGAAGGTATTGACGAAGCGATTACAATGGTATAATTTGTAAAAAATAGAAATGTTTTTAATGCATTTTAGTTCATATACATTATTTATATTTATATGATAAGTGTCTAAAATGATAAATAAAAAAGTAAGGGATTACAAGTAACTACATACCTAATTATAAGGGTAGTAAATGTAATGTATAAACTAAAAAAATTGAATTAAGGAGAGATTTAAGAAGGAGTGAATGTGGGTGTGCTAATTGAACTTATAATGTAAACTGCGTCCAGATACATGTTTAGGCGAGAAAATACTGAAGTCGGCTCACCAGAAGACGACACGTGGCATGCTAGTTACTCATTTATTATATGTATAGATTATGCGTAAAATAAGTTTAATGTTAGGATATATACGATTAAAATAAGTTCAATATATAATTAAAATTTAAGTTAATAATTTTCAATTAATATTAATTAACATTAATTAATTAATAATAATTAAATTTAAAAAATTAATATTTAGTTATAATAATCCATACATTTTTTTGAATTTATTATAAGTATGGATATGCACGTATGTATCTAAAGATATATGCTTATTATGAGTAAAATAAGTTTATTTTTGGGATAAAATAAATGTAAAGTTTTTTGAATTAGAAATGAAACTATATCATTAATTAGTCAAAATGAAGTTAAATCTAGAATAAAATTGAATTTAAAAATGAAACTATATCAATAATTTGAATTTAAACTTAGAAATTTATACCATATTTTTGGGATTACTATACACGATGGAGATTTTTTTGAATTTATTATAAGTATGGATATGTACGTATGTATCAAAAAATATTCAATATTGGGCTTATTTCGAAGGTATTGACGAAACGATTACAATGGTATAATTTGTAAAAAATAGAAATGTTTTTAATGCATTTTAGTTCATATAGAAATGAATAATTAACATTAATTAGTCAAAATGAAGTTAACTCTAAAATAAAATTGAATTTAAAAAAAATGAAACTATATCAATAATTTGAATTGAAACTTAGAAGTAAATCCCGTATTTTTTGGATTACGGATTTTTATTTATTTATTATAAGTATGGATATGCACGTATGTACCTAATGATATACACTTATTATGGGTAAAATAAGTTTATTTTTAGGATAAAATAAGGGTAAATTTTTTGGAATTAGAAATGAATAATTAACATTAATTAGATTACTATACACGGTGGAGATTTTTTTAACATTAACTTTAACTTTAGTTTGAAATAAAGTTTGGAAGTTTTTTGATATACCGTATTTTTGGGATTACTATACACGATGGAGATTTTTTTTGAATTTATTATAAGTATGGATATGTACGTATGTATCAAAAAATATTCAATATTGGACTTATTTCGAAGGTATTGACGAAACGATTACAATGGTATAATTTGTAAAAAATAGAAATGTTTTTTAATGCATTTTAGTTCATTTACATTATTTATGTTTATATGATAGGAGTCTAAAATGAAAAATAAAAAAGAGTAAGGGATTAAAAGTAAACTACATAGGTAATTATAAGGGTAGTAAATGTAAGGTGTAAATATTAAAAAATTAATTAAGGAGAGATTTAAGGAGAAGTGAATGTGGGTGTGTTAATTGAACCTATAATGTAAAGGCGTCCAGATACATGTTTAGGCGGGAAAACAATAAAGCCGACACACCAGACGACGACACGTGGCAATGTAGTTACTTATTTATTATATGTATAGATATAGAGGGCAAATCAAATACACACCATTTAATTGTTGCACCCCTTTACAAACCAATATCAACTAATCATTTATCCATGTCATTATCTAATTATTAAAATTAATTATTTTATTGAAGGGTTAATTTAGTAAATTGATTATTCCAGATTTTTTGTTTAATTATAGATAATATTTATTAACCAAATCAGTTCCTAAATTATAGAATAATATCCATAAAATTATATTGATCATGTGTATCCTTTTCTTATTCTTTTCTGCGTATTCTTCTTCTTCTTCCTACTTTTTTTTCCTGCGTATTCTTCTTCTTCTTCCTACCTTTTTGTTGCGTATCCTTCTACCATTTTTCTAATAACAGATCAAAATTGATTAAATATCACTGTTGAATTCGACTAATGTTTGGTGGCGAGATGAGCAACACAAATCAAACACAAAATGATGCAGAAATAGATGTGCAATCTGCATATGTGCAAGAGAAAGCAAAATTGTATCTGCATATGTGCAAGAGGAAACCCACACGTATATGCATATGTGAAAGACGAAACCCATACTTATTTGCATATGTGCAAGAGGAAAAGAGAAAGCAAAATCGTATCTGCATATGTGCAAGAGGAAACCCACACGTATCTGCATATGTGCAAGACGAAACCCATACTTATCTGCATATGTGCAAGAGGAAAACCACACATATCACTAATCGCGACTTTTTTTGCGATGTAAAACCCTAAAATCGGAGCCTAGCGACTTTCCAGTGATGAAATCGAACTTGCTACTGCATATAGGCTTCGAAACTTAAGAACAGTCGCGATTGGGCTACAAAATTAGCACAAATCAAGACTTTTTTGCGATGTAAAACCCTAAAATCGGAGCCTAGCGACTTTCCAGGGATGAAATCGAACTCAGCTACTGCATATACGCTTCGAAGGTGTATCTATGTTTCTTAATTTTACACTTTCCAGAGATGAAATCGAACTCAACGATTTTCCAGGGATGAAATCGAACTTAGCTACTCTAGGGATGAAAGGGGCAACATATCAGGGAACGAGATTGATTTGGAGATTGCTTGCACATGTGATTTCCCTTATTTACCCTTCCCTCTACCTTTTTTTTCAATTGGTGTATCTATGTTTCTTAATTTTACACTTTCTACCCAAACTAATCTAGACCATTGGATTGTAAAATCAAGGGATATGATGGGTTTGTAAGGTGTGCAACAATTGAACGGTTTGCATTTTACGGAGCCTCTCTCTCTCTCTCTATATATATATAGATATAGAGGCGGGTTCAAACGAGGAGCGTAACAATTTAAGAAAACGCGAGGAGCATCGCCCATGTACTGAATCACATGTGATTCAAGCCTAAAATCACATGTGATCCGGGCGACTTCCACGCGACTCGCGAACCAGGTCTTCCGCTACCCGATTTTTTCGGGAGTAGTGGATTACATGGGATCCAGTACATGGAAGGCGTTCCTCGCGTTTCTCGTAAATAGGTACGCTCCTCGTTTGAACCTTCCTCTCTCTATATATATATATATATTGTCCATCAGCTTTGTGGACTAAAGTTCAATTCGACAAAATATTAAACCTTACCTTGAAATAACAACGATCATTGAAGAGAAATTACACAGAACTAACCTTAGAGGTTTTCACGTAGTCTATAAACATTTAGAGCCTCCAAACATGATAGGCCCAAGATTTGAAGCAATTTACTGAATTGTACGATGCAGCGACAATGTACAAATAAAAGGCCTTGGCGATGATTTTTTTTACTGATCTTCATCAAGAGCGGTAATAATATATCAGACTGAGAGAGAGAGAGAGAGAGAGAGAGAGAGAGAGAGAGAGAGTATTTTCGTCTTTTGAGTGTAAGATCAAATGAGGACTACTCTCCTCTATTTATACTGGAGCTTAATCGTAACCTACAGTCTATCACTAATGGAGATTGTTGGTCCCGAAGGGTTATACAAGTTTGTAGAAGGGGGTTGAATACAAACACACAGATTTTTACTTTCTAAATTGTTTATTGATATAATCAAACAATTTACAACTTGTTGCAGAACAAGATTAAGGATTAACCTAATCTAAACAAGTCAAGAACACTAAGTTTCTTGCACTAGAATTAAGACAGAAAGGAGATAAGAATACTACGAGTAATATTCTAACACAAAGATAGATAAGAGAAGATGGCCGAGCACTCCATTTCTGAAGTAGGGTTCTTCTTATATACTGCATGCATTTAATGCATTTCAGTATTACTTTACGCGTGGCAGCAGCTGAATGGTTGCATGGTTTGACCTTTGTAGACAACCTAGTAGCCGCATGATGTACAGTGTAGAATCAGAGTTGGTTGTACGATTCTAGACAGAAGGGATGTCCTTTCTGACATTATCGTACGGAGACGTGCAAGGGGAAAAGACAAAAGTAACTTGTAGAGTAGACCTCATGTTCAGCGCTTGTTGAACAGTACTTTATCAGCGAGTGACAAAGCTTAGCAATCGCTGAAGTCTTCTACTTGATACTTCACGTTGAGTGGACAGGTCTTGGCTTCGCTGATATCCGCATCAGTTCATTAGTAGACTTTGTCGCTGGTTCTTGGGCTTGATCTTCGACTTCAGCGTAGAACATTTGTTGACGTGAAACTTGTCTTCAGGGATCATAAGTAAACAACTAAACTATCAGCGATCATCAATAGGACTGAACAGACTCAGGGCTCTATTGATGAACAGTGTTCGCTGAATGTTTAAACTTAAAGAGCATGAGTTCCTATCAGCGGTACTGCAGAGACATAGTACATATCAGCGATAGTGAAACTCTAATACATATTGTCTACTTACAATTTTCACTAAGTGTTTCTTAAAGGGTCATTATCAAATCATTGAGGGTTTGGATCAATAATCTCCCCCTATTTGATATTGACTTAGCAACTGAGAAAATTACTAAATATGAAAACATAAGGATAAAAAGAACTCATAAAATATTTGTCCCTTTTACTGTTTTCTGGCATCTTTTGAGTACTGATGGAGTAAAGTACATTCGCTGAAATTTTTCTTTGAACTTCGTAAAGGTTACATAGGGAAGTGGAAAAATTACAAGTACAACAAATAATAATTACAAGTACAAAAGATATTAGCTGATAAAGAAGGAGGAATTACAAGGCAATCCTATCAGCTATAAGGTTCTTCCTTAACGAGAAGTTCATCAAGGGTCTTTGATGTGGGAATCATCCAGTCAGGGACCTTTACTCCTTGATCTCGTTTGTTCTTTGCTTCTTCAAAGATCAAGGGCTTGAGGTATCGTGCCTGAAGGTCGTGTCTGAATTCACACCAATAGATGAGATCCTTGAGCTGTTCGATGGGAGTAATGGGAAGCTCAGAGATGCGTTGAAAGCGTTGACGTCCATCATAGTCATGAAAGAATATCCCATAGGGTTCGCTTATGACTTTTCCAGGGATGAATTGTTCACCAGGGGGCAGGGAGGTGTCAAGCGTTGAGAGGTCAGGTTCAGGACCAAGTACTTCAGCACGTGATAAACCAATTCCTGTTTCGTTCCGAATAAGAGGACCTGAGTCTGAAAATGTTATCTTTTTCTTTGCAGAGGCCCTTCTTCGTTGAGTTTGAATAGGTGGAGGAGGAATATCCACAGCAGAAGAGACCAAGTCGATCTGAGAATTTATAATCTTCTCGACATGGCTTTTATATTGTGAGCGAGATCGCTGAATGGCTATTCACATTTTCAACCATTCAGAGAGACCGTACTTCTTGATTGTAGCAGCATAGATGTGTTGCATGGAACCATCTTCTCTGAATATGTCAACTTCAACGACAGGAACGCCTATGGTCGATTTTCCCTTGATAAGTACCTTATTGATTCTGGATGTCCGAGATCGATAGTTCAGTCTTTCTTTGCACCATTCCAATGTAGAATCAGATACCTTGGTCTTTTCTTCAACGATCTTCTGGGCGTCTTCCCATAACTGACGTTGGACTTCAATGGGAGTTCTTTTCAGTTCAGGGTCTTTCACCGATTGGTGGGCAAGCTGGATGGCGAGGGCCTTATCTTTTTCTTCAGCTTCCCTTCGTTCGGCAAGTAACCTTTAAGCTCTGAGGTGATCAGTGTATTCTTTCCTTGTCAGTCTGAACTTAGGAGCAGGGACTTTGTCACGAGGAAGGATGATCCGCTGATCCTCAAGCTTCTTGATCATTTCATCTCTCTTTTTCTGATCCTTTTCACTTAGCTTTTGAGGAGCCAATGAAGGTCTGTTTTTGTGAGAGAGTAGCTGTTCTTTAGGTTCATCGATCTCAGTGATTAAATCCAAGACCGAGATTATTTCTTCAGCTCTTGTGGCTGGGATTATTGGAGTTGTAGCAGGAGAGTCTTCAGCAGGATCCTCAAATAGGGGAGAGGACTAGCTGAAACACAGCGATCGTTTAAATGAGATCATTTGGGAAGAAATAGATAGATAAAAGAATGGGGTTTAAGTGTATAGAGGTTTTATGGAGAGGAGAATTGAGATTGAGAAGGGGTAAAGGAGGGATGCAGCATAAGGGAAGAGGAGATATTGTACCTGACAAACTGGCTTTATCTGAAGGATAGACATATTGCCTTCTGCAGCGAGGCCTTTGTTTTTGCCTTTATCAGCTTCAGATGCTGTAGGTTTTGTCTTAGTCGTCTCCCTTGATGGTTCTTTTATCACGACCCCTTTTTGAGCTGTGGCGGTCTTGATAGGTTGGACGAAGAATAAATCGTCATCATCGTCATCATCATCATCATCATTTTTTGGGGATGATGATGGTTCATCATCAACGATGTCGATTGGTTCATCGTCTTCAGCTTCTTCTTCAGATTCGACCTCGTCAGCATAAGGTTCGGTAACATCAGCAACAACTTCATCATGTTGCTCTTCGAGTTGCTCCCCCTCAGATACAGAGGGAGGTTTCTCGGTTCCCTCAGGGTTTTCAACTCCCTGAGGTTGTCCAACAGAAGTAGCAGCAACAACAGTTTCATTTGTCTCCCCCTCAGCATTAAGGGGAAGACCTTCATCGTTCTTCTCCCCCTCTTCCACATGATGAGTGGGGGAGGTAACCGGAATATCAGCAGCATCAGCATGAGAGTCACTGTCTTCTAGGCCAGTGAGACCCATGCAGGTTTCAATCACTGCTAATCTGTCTTCCAGGCCAGAAATAGCAGGATTGAGGCTTTGAAGATCCTCTCGATCAACCTGAGTGAAATGCGAAGGAGCACAAGTTGGGGCGTTCAGGCGATCGATTACTTGTTGAAGAAGATCTGTGACCGCGGAGACCTCAGTCTTGATCGTGGAGACCTCACCCTTAATAGAACCAACCTCTGTCTTCAATGGTGTGACTTCATTGGACAGAGTGGTGAAGTTTGTTGCGAGGGTGGTGTTGGTGAGGTTGAGATCGTTGACGATTGTGGAGTTGTTGGCGAGAGTAGTAGTAAATTGACCAATGCTGCCATCCACCTTCTCTAGATCAGTACTGGAGGCTTTCTTATCAACAATGTCGGTCAGCTTTTTGAGATTCTCTCCAGCGTCTGTAACCGCTGAAGAGTTGGTGGAGAGAGTGGTGTTGTAAGAATCCACCTTTGTCACCAAATCTTTCAGGGAGTGTTGGATATCTCCCAAATTAGGACCTGTAACAGTAAACAACTTGTGAACAAAGGAAAGCTCAGAAGTTTGGGGTTGAGAGAGAGGAGTGTTTTTGGTTTTGTGTATACCTGCAGGCGGGTTGGCGAAGTTGTCGAAACCTTGTAGACCTGAGTAGTGTTCCATGTCGCCTTCGAGAGTGCCTTGGCGAATGGAGGTGCCTGCAGATCCTAAATTTGCATCCATCATCATATGTAGAGTATCAGCAGCTGAATCATGTATGATGACGGGCGTTCCAGAGAAAGGTGGGAAAATTGGTGGAGTGTCCAAAGAATGGTGGGAGGAACGAAGGTTGACAAAATTGGTTGGGAGCGAGGTTCAGCGTTGGATCCGCTGAGAATCACTTCAGTCTATAGAGAGGCTGAAGGAGGTGGGTTATGTTCCAAGTTTATAACATCAGCGTTTAGAGACGCTGAGGTTGGGATGGAAGGGGTGGCTTGAGCAGCTGTGGCAGAGCGTACCACGAAATCATCTAGCGTTGTCTGTTGAGAGTCAGACGCTAGGTCTTCAGCCATTGATGGCTTGGAGGGTTGCTCCTTGGTTTTCTTGATCGTTTCGGAGTCAAGTTGGGAAGTAAAGTGTTTCCTTTTACGAGAAGGAGTGGAGGGTGCAACGTGGGTATCAGCGGTGGGGATTTCCGCTGAGGTAGCCGCAAAAGTAGAAGAAGGAGGATTAAGAATAGTTAAGAGAGTAGAGAGACGTACCTCGTTTGGCATGGGGATGAAGTCGAGCACCTTAGGGCCAACCTGAGAGAGTCTCAGATCACCCTCTTTTGGGTATTTGTCCCCTAGTCCTTTTAGAAAGACGGCGCTGATGAAACGGGGGTATGGAACGCATGTTGGTCTGTCAGCCATGTCCACCCTGAATGCTAGATCGTCGTATATGATCGATGCCCAGTCAACATGGAGACCTTTCAGCAATGCATATCCCGTGGCTTGCTGAGGTTGGGCGGCTTGATCAGAGATTCAAATTATATTATATCTGAATTCAAAATCTTTAATTTGAATTCATTTTATTCGTGAGGAGTTGGATGAGAAGAAACTCTCACGTCCGGTTCTGTAGTAGAGATGGAATTCAAAACAAACCATCAACTATAACCCCAAAAGAACCAGATTCCGTAAATAACATAGAGGAAGAATGAAGGGAATATCTTATCGAGGTAATCATATTTGTTTTGGTAAATACGCTCTTCAGGCACTTGAACCCGCTTGGATCACATCTAGACAAATAGAAGCAGGTCGACGAGCAATGACACGAAATGCACGTCGTGGTGGAAAAATATGGGTCCGCATATTTCCAGATAAACCAGTTACAGTAAGACCCGCAGAAACACGTATGGAATTCAAAGGGATCAAATAGGAAAGGATACTCTAAATCATAGAACTCTAATGAAATATACGATCAACCAACATTTATCGAATTTGAAAAAGAGTCAGAAGAGATGGTTCGATCCTCTTATTTTTTTTCTCGAACTTCACTGTTCCCTGGGATTGGCTTTGGGCCTTAGGTGGAAGGCGAAGAAGGCCTCCTTCCGGGGGGGTCCGAGCCATCAGTAAGATACCACTCTGGAAGAGCTAGAATTCTAACCTTGTGTCAAGACGTACGGGCCAAGTGACAGTCTCAGGTAGACAGTTTCTATGGGGCGTAGGCCTCCCAAAAGGTAATGGAGGCGTGCAAAGGTTTCCTCGGGCCGGACAGAGATTGGCCCTAGAGTGCAAAGGCAGAAGGGAGCTTGACTGCAAGACCCACCCGTCGAGCAGGGACGAAAGTCGGCCTTAGTGATCCGACGGTGCCGAGTGGAAGCTGTCATACAACTTATCAAGTGGGCGAAGATGAAGTTCATCTTGGCGTCATGGAATTTTTGATTGCGGTCAGCTTCTTCTCGGGTTTTTCATCTCTCCCGGTTCCCCATACGTACTTCATTGCATCAAAGAATGCAATGATTATTTCCCTATCAGCATGGTTTTTGGGATTTGGGAGAGGTACAAAGCGTTTTTCTTTGGTAGCGGCCGGGAGGTTCAGTGCACGCCTGATAATAGCAGGGTTGATTTTGGTGGTTCCAAATTTGGTGTCACAGAGGATGGTATCAACGAGTTTCGCTGGGTCTTTGGGTGAAGGAACCTGAGCTCGTCCAGAACTGAGCTAAAAGAAATTTATGGGCAGGGGGTACAGTAGTTAGGGCTGTAGATAAGCAGCAGGTTTTGAGAAAATTCACAGCATCATCCAGATGTGTGACTTGCTTTTTCTGAGGAAAATCGAAAAACGCATAGTGGTTGTTGTGTTGGAATGTAACCTTATCAAGTTTGAACTTGACCTGAGGAGCCTTGGTGAGAATCACTTTCTCAGCAGTAGTGGGGGTTTTAGCAGAAGGGGCTTCAGAGGTTGTCATTTCTGTATAACACATGTAACCACGAAGAAAATGAACAAAAATGTCTTAATGTGGAAAGATTTTCCAAACAGATGTTTTTGAATTTTGTCCATTTCATTCAGACAAAAAAATGCCTTGAAGAAGATTAGGGTTTTTCTTGTTTTGAAAAAGAGATACAAAACATGAAGAACATGTGTTTTCCAGTTTTTGTTTGAAGAAGAGATTCTGGAAAAACAAATGAAGAACAAGTTTAAGATTTGATTTAAACTTGAAGAACAACCATGAAGGTTGTGTTCATAAAATCATGAGAAGAAAATGATTTCATTTTAAAAAGGTTTCTTTTGTTTGATCTGTTAAAAACAAGAATAAGATCAAAAACAAGTTAATGTAGGAAAATAGTGAGAATATTAACCTTTGTTGTCGAAGAAGGAGATGAACAGTTTCTGGAAACGATAGTTCAAAATGCAACAGTAATTCTTTTCTTGAAGAAGAAGTTGTTCGCGTAAAGGAAAAATATAAACTCGAAAGGGTTTATATAGTGAGAGTAGAGAGAGAAAAACTAAGAGCGGGAAAAGTTTTTCATGATGACACGGACACATGTTTGCATTTGATTTGATGAGAAAACGAAACGTGCAAACGTGTGTCAGAGGAACGTGCTAGGGTCTATCCGTTAGGATGACGTCATAAACGTCCTTTCATATTTTAGGATGTCTCTGAGGTTTTTGAAAGTTCAGGGACATTTTGAAAATACGAAGTACTGAATAGAAGCATCAGTGTTAGATTTAGAAATTTCAAAAGTATCACTGAAAGGAAGAGATATTCAGCGATGCAATTTGTTTTGAAATCTTTTAGTTATAGGCGAACGTCAGCGAGCAAGAGAGAACGTACCTTGATATCAGCGAATCAATTTTGTTCAGAGAGTAGATGATAGAATGGGTTATACAAGTTGGTTTTATCCTATCACTGATCAAATGCGAACCGCTGAAGATTTTATTCTTCAAAGTTCAGCATTTCAAGCTCGCTGATGAGAAAGTTGAATCTTGTCTCATCAAGAGGCTTGGTGAACAGATCAGCTAACTGAAAATCAGTTGGGATAAAATGAAGTTCTATGTCACCATTCATCACATGATCTCTGATAAAATGATACCTGATTTCGATTTGTTTGGTCTTTGAGTGTAGTACTGGATTTTTAGCTATAGCGATGGCACTAGTGCTGTCGCAATAGATTGGAATTTTTGAGAGCTGAAGGTCATAGTCCAGTAGTTGATTTCTCATCCACAAGACCTGAGAACAACAGCTTCCAGCGGCTACGTACTCAGCTTCAGCGGTTGAGGTGGACACTGAGTTTTGCTTTTTACTTGTCCAACTCACCAGCTTTCCACCCATGAGCTGACAGCCTCCTGTGGTGCTTTTCCTATCCATTTTGCAACATGCAAAATCACTATCTGAATAGGCGATTAGATCAAATCCTGAGTCTTTGGGATACCAAAGACCTAGGTTAGGAGTACCCTTAAGGTAACGAAAGATTCGCTTTACAGCGATCATATGAGATTCCTTAGGTTCAGCTTGATATCGTTCACACAAACAGGTTGCGTACATAATATCAGGCCGGCTAGCTGTAAGATACAGGAGAGAGCCAATCATCCCGCGGTATGTCGTGACATTAACAGGTATTCCAGAAGGATCCTTGTTTAGTGTCAGCGGCGGTGCCATAGGGGTTTTCATAGCTGAACTCTGAGTTAAATCAAATTTCTTCAGCATATCTTTAACATACTTTCCCTGATTAATGAAAGTTCCTTTTCATTCTGTTTTATCTGAAGACCAAGGAAATATGTTAGCTCACCCATCATACTCATTTTATACTCTGCTTTCATCCTTTCAGAGAAACGAGTACAAAGGTCAGGGTTAGTAGAACCAAATATAATATCATCGACATATACTTGAACACGAATAATATGACCTTTTACTATCCTGAAAAATAGAGTTTTGTCGATTTTACCACGCTCAAATTTTTCGATAAGGAGATAAGATGAGAGAGTGTCATACCATGCACGAGGAGCTTGTTTTAAGCCATAGAGTGCCTTATCCAGTTTATAAACATAACCTGGATGCTTAGGATCTGAGAATCCTGTAGGTTGTTCCACGTAGACTTCTTCATTCAGCTTTCCATTTAGAAATGCTGACTTAACATCCATTTGATAAACTTTGAAGTCTTTGTGTATAGCGTAATCTAAGAAGAGACGAATGGATTCTAGTCTTGCTACTGGAGCAAAGGTTTCGTCGTAATCTATACCTTCCTCTTGTCTGTATCCCTGAGCAACAAGTCGAGCCCTGTTGCGGGTTACAGTTCCATGTTCATCCAACTTGTTTCGATAGACCCATTTAGTGCCTATCACTGACTTCTCAGATGGACGAGGAACAAGCTTCCAAACTTTGTTTCTTTCAAATTCAGTCAGTTCTTCTTGCATAGCGCTGACCCAGTTTGGATCTTGGAGGGCATCATCTGTTTTCTTTGGTTCAATCCAAGAAATAAAGTTAACAAATAAACAAATATTACCTGCACTTCGTCGAGTCTGAACACCAACGTTTAGATCACCAAGAATTTGATCAATAGGGTGATTGATAGTCCATCGCTGAGTCGGAGCAAAAGTTGATGGCTCAATCTGAACTTCTGGAGGAGCTGAAGATGAGGCTTCAGCAACTTCTGGTATATCAGCCAAGAGCGGAATATGTGCAGATGTCATTTCATTCAATGATTGCTGAGAAGTAGATGGTATGTCTGAGACAGAAGGTTCAGATGCAAGCATAGTGTTAATAGGAACAGCTGAGACCCATGATGTTTCAGCTTCACTATTCTGCATGCTTGGGATGATGGTAGGATCATCATCTTCAGCGGGATGAGTATGAGATGGAGGAGTGGGAATGTCTTCTGAATCACCAAGATGAGAGAACATCCGTTGATTCAGTTCTTCAGTATCAGCAGAAGGTCTGGAATTCGCTGAACGGGATTCGTCAAAAGTGACGTGAATAGTTTCTTCAACAGTCTGTCTTCTTCGATTGAAGACTCTGAAAGCTTTGGAGATTGAAGAATATCCAAGAAAGATTCCATCACCAGCCTTAGGATCAAACTTTCCAAGGGCATCTCTGTTGTTCAGTATGAAACACTGACATCCAAAGATGTGAAGAAAGCTAATTGAAGGCTTTCTCCCATGAAAAAGTTAATAGGCTGTCTTCTTGAATCTTTTGACGATCAGCGACATGTTTTGAGTGAAACAAGTAGTGTTGACAGCTTCTGCCCAGAACTGAGTAGGCAGGTGAGAATCGCTGAGCATTGAACGTGCAGCTTCAATGATAGTTCTATTTCTTCTTTCAGCGACTCCATTTTGTTGCGGTGTTCTCACTGAAGAGAAGTTGTGAGAAATACCCTTACTTTCAAAGAAGGAATCAAGGGAACTGTTTTTGAATTCAGTTCCATGATCACTCCTTATTGAGCGAACGATCATGTTGTTCAGGACTTCCATTTTCTTGACAAAGGTGATCAGTTCTTCAGGGGTGTCACTCTTAGAACGGAGAAACAATACCCAGGTATAACGAGAGAATTCATCAACTATGACCAATGTATATTTCTTTCCAGCGATGGATTTTTTGTTAACAGGGCCAAACAGATCCATATGAAGAAGTTGTAGAGGAGATGACACTGAGAAAACTTGCTTTGACTTGAAGCTTGCTTTGGTCTGCTTCCCTTTCTCACACGTTGAACATAAGGACTCTTTGGCGTATGAGTGTTGAGGTAGACCAGTGACTAACTCTTTAGAAGAGAGAGTATTCAGTGTCTTGAAGTTGAGATGGGAGAGCCTCTTATGCCATAGCCAGTTGACATCAGATGAGGCTTTTGAGAAGAAACAGGAGTTCTCAGTGGTTGTAGAGTCCATGTTTATAACGTAAACATTTTCTAAACGATAACCGCTGAGAGCTATCTTCTCCTTTTTGTCAGTGACAAAGCAGGATTCCTTAGTGAAAATCACTTTGTTATCCATGTCGCAAAGCTGACTGATGCTTAGAAGATTATGCTTCAGTCCTTCAACATATGCGACTCTTCTGAAGGTTGTTGTACCATTAGAGAGTACACCAAACCCTCGGGTATGGCCTTTTTCCATTTCCACCGAAGGTCACTGAGGGACCCTTCTCTTCCTTATACTCAGTGAGCAGGTTCTTCTTACCAGTCATGTGTCTAGAGCATCCGCTATCGAGATACCAGATACCCTTCTTAACCTGCAAACAAAGGAAGATTAGTTTGACTTAGGTACCCATTTCATTTTGGGCTTAGATTTGTCAGTGGTGGTAGAGGAAGTGGAAGGTTCAGCATTCTTCGCAGCATTTGAAGATTCAGCTTTGTCAGTTTTCGCTTTGGTTAATTTCTTAACTTCAGTGGTCTTCTTTGCTTTGGGGGCATTAATCTTCACCTTAGCTGTCTTTTCAGCTTTGGTGGCTGTGGTGCACTTACTAGCAACATGATTTGTAAGTCCACAGTGATAACATTTCTTATAGCTAAAAGTAGCTTTAGGAGCATTTGCATGCTTACCCGTAAATTTTAAATGAGCAGGGCCAGCACCAAGTATACCTTTGGCATTAGAAATGGGAGGAACAATCAGTTCTGCTGATTTTTTACCAATGATATCCACTTTGATTCTAGGAGTAGATCGCTGAATGAATCCAGAGGTCATATTCTTAGAAGCAGAGGGATAGCTCAATGAAGCTTTAGAAGCATTCAGCTTTGGTACAAAGGTACCCTTCTGAGGTTTTGGATAAATAGTTTTCTCTTTACCTTTAGAAACTAAGGTAGAGATTTCCTCAGGGATAGGAGTTTTTGAAGAGGAACACTGAGAAGATGAAGTGTCAGGGATAGAAGAGACAAACATTCCAAACTTAAGCATGGAATGACCAGTGGTTGGTTTTTCAGTATCGGCTTTATAACCAAGACCACGTTTGTCACTCAGAGGAATCTGAGACTTAATTATCTCAGTGATCGTTGTTGAGGATTTACACCATCCTTCAACAGTAGCTTTTTCAGCTTTCAATGCAGCGATAGCTTCTTCGCGTTCGATTTTGACTAGCTGATTAATATGAACTTGATCTTTTAAATCTTCTTCAATTTTAGAAAACTTTTCTATTTGAAGATGACAGTTTTTAAGTTTTTCAGCGAGATCAAGGTTTTGATTTTCAACAACAGCTTTGCCATTCATGGCATCATATAAACTCATAGTCAGGAGATCGATATTTCGAAGACTATCAGCTTCATCAATATCTGAAATTTTGGTAAAGAAAGAAGGTGATACCTTGGTAGCAGAGACTGAAGTAGAGGGAATGTCAGACTTTTCTTCCCCTTCTTCGATTTTGGCCATGAGACAGAGATTGGCCTCATCATCATCTTCAGAGTCAGATGATTCTTCTTCATCAGAAGCAACCCAATCATAGTCAGCCATCAGGCCTTTGCCTTTCTTCTTAAAGCCTTTTAGCTTTGCATACCTTTCTTTCAGCTTGTTGTACTTTTCATCTCTAGACTTGGGGTTAGAGGATTTATTGGAGAAAGCTGAGTTTAAAAACTTTCTTTGACCTGCACTCGCTAGCAAAATGTCCTATCTTTTCACAGTTATAGCAAGTAGCAGTAGCCTTATCAACAGGAGTTGATGATCTTGGCTTGTCAGTAATAGTAAGAGGTTTATTCTTTCTGAAAACTTTTCTTTTTGGCGAATCTTCTGAACTTATTAGAAATGAGAGCCATAGATTCATCAAGATCTGAAGAGTCAGGACTGATGAGCATTCAGAGTTAGTCTCCAACTCAATGATAGTGATAGTTGATTGCTGAGTGGAAGGTGACTCTGAGATTAAAGCAACAGGGGTGCTTTTGGAATCTTTTACAAGATTCTTCTTAAGATGACTCGATTGCTCATGATTAAGCATCGTGCCATATAAGGTAGAAAGAGTCATAGATTTAAGATCCTTTGACAGCTTGAGACACATTGAATAACTGTCCCAACTTTCAGGTAAACATTCTAAGAACTTTGTCAGAACTTCAAAGTTAGAATATTCCTTACCAACGGTTTTCAGATCTATTATTAAACAGTTAAACCGTTGATGTACTTCAGAGAGAGATTCATTCTTACCACAAATGAAGCTTTCGTACTGTCTTACCAGGTTGATCTTTCGTGAGTCCTGGACTTCAGATGTACCTTCATAGTGAACACAGATTGTGTCCCACATGGCTTTGGAGGTTTTCAGGTTCATGACGGAATGGTAGACTTCGTCAGGAAGAGCCATGGAAAGAATAGATCTGGCTTTGGTGTCGATAGCCACTTTCTTCTTGTCTTCATCAGTCCACATATGAATTTCCTTGGGAATCAACCTTTCAGGAATGGCAGCTCTATCAGCAGTGCCTGGAACTTCAGGATCAATTCTCACAGGAATATATGGGCCATTTTCGATGTAGTAAGGCATAGTAGGGTCTACACCTTCTAAGAAGAGTATCATCCTATTTTCCATAGATTGAAGTTAACTCTGGAAAAATCTGGGAGGTTTTGCAAGAGAACCATTATCAATATAGTTTGTGTTTGTGTTAGTAGTCATTATGAGAAATAACAATGAAGAGAAAAGATTAGTATAAGCAAGATCTTGTTTATGAGATTAAACAAATCTGCTCTGATACCACTTGTTGGTCCCGAAGGGTTATACAAGTTTGTAGAAGGGGGGGTTGAATACAAACACACAAATTTTTACTTTCTAAATTGTTTATTGATATAATCAAACAATTTACAACTTGTTGCGGAACAAGATTAAGGATTAACCTAATCTAAACAAGTTAAGAACACTAAGTTTCTTGCACTAGAATTAAGACAGAAAGGAGATAAGAATACTACGAGTAATATTCTAACACAAAGATAGATAAGAGAAGATGGTCGAGCACTCCATTTCTGAAGTAGGGTTCTTCTTATATACTGCATGCATTTAATACATTTTACTTTACGCGTGTCAGCAGCTGAATGGTTGCATGGTTTGACCTTTGTAGACAACCTAGTAGCCGCATGATGTACAGTGTAGAATCAGAGTTGGTTGTACGATTCTAGACAAAAGGGATGTCCTTTATGACATTATCGTACGAAGACGTGCAAGGGGAAAAGACAAAAGTAACTTGTAGAGTAGACCTCATGATCAGCGCTTGTTGAACAGTACTTTATCAGCGAGTGACAAAGCTTAGCAATCGCTGAAGTCTTCTACTTGATACTTCACGTTGAGTGGACAGGTCTTGGCTTCGCTGATATCCGCATCAGTTCATTAGTAGAATTTGTCGATGGTTCTTGGGCTTGATCTTCGACGTCAGCATAGAACCTTTGTTGACGTAAAACTTGTCTTCAGGGATCATAAGTAAACAACTAAACTATCAGCGATCATCAATAGGACTGAACAGGCTCAGGGCTCTATTGATGAACAGTGTTCACTGAATGTTTAAACTTAAAGAGCATGAGTTCCTATCAGCGGTACTGCAGAGACATAGTACATATCAGCGATAGTGAAACTCTAATACATATTGTCTACTTACAATTTTCACTAAGCGTTTCTTAAAGGGTCATTATCAAATCATTGAGGGTTTGGATCAACAGAGATTTAATCACCATTTTTATTGCCAAATCGTAGCCAACAGTTATCTCTCGTAGCGGACGTCTCAAATCATAACCAACATTAGTTATTAAGTTATAATGAAGTCCATAATCTTAACTCTCATAACCAATGTCTCAAATCGTAACCAACATGGGATGGGATAAACTTATAACCTTTCATTATCTTGCAACAATCTCCCACCAGGTTGGAAAGTTCTATGCCATAAAGAAATTCAACAAGCAATATAAGCAGGAATTATTTCATAAATACCACTATCGATTACATGAATCATAGAAACAAAATCCCCACTAACAATAAATCTCGAAACAATTGGCTCACGAAACCGAACACTTGCTTATAGAAGGCACAAACAATAAATCTCGAAACAACACAATCTACTTAGAAGTAAACCTCAATCTCATATTTCCAACACCTTCAACATTGGCTACGGAGTTGTTGGCAACCACCACTTGTTTGCCTCCCGGGCCTAGCTGAAATCTTCGAATTCATTCAACTAACCATAGACATGAACCATGAAACCTGAATCGAGATACAAACCGCTATGTCGAGCAAATTGGAGACGAATATTAGAAACCATATCAATTTCCTCCATTTGGATACTAGCAACAAGATCAATAACTTCTTCCACCTAATTAGCTTTAGGGGGAGAATTTTTTTTTATGTATTTGCAATCTCTAGCATAATGCCTTGCTTCTCCGCAAACATGGCATTTTCCATTCATCTTCTACTTAGAAGACTGGCACTTGAATTTCTCCTTTGCATGGAGTTGACACTGGCAATGGATTTTCTTTTCTTGTCCCTACTTCGTGCTTCCTCCTCAATTCGTAGGTGTTTCGTCAACTTATCCATGAAATAATCCTCGGATTTATGCATAAGCCTCTTTGCATAAGCCTTCCATGAAGGAGGAAACTTTACAATTCTAGTACCCACGATCAAGAGTTCTGGAAGAATGATGGATAAGGCTCTCAACTTGTTGACTAGCACTTGGAGCTCATGCACTTGCTCCATTATTAGCTTTTCATCAACCATGATGGATAAGAACTATTGTTTCACCTAATAACCTATTATATTTTTTTAATATAACCTATTATAACACTTTTAAAACGCTTAAAACATCTTAATAACCTATTATAACACTTTTAAAAGTATTATTAATTTTGTAGAAAGATATGAAAGGTAGAGGATAAGAAACTTTTATACATATGTAGAGGTAATATAACTCCTCCATTTCTCGTTAGCACTACATTCATATATTGTTCATTTAAGAAAGAAAGATATATAATAGTGTCAACTACACCAACATTTCTATCACCTCCAAACCACCGCCCGCCACCGTCAAGCTTCCACCGGCACACGGCGTTTATCCTGCATGTATATCAAACTCAAACCTGCTAACACCTCAGCAATGGCAGCTTCCGCCTTTTCCTTATCTGCAAAATGCAATGTCTGCAACAACAACACAGGAGGCCTCGTCTCCAAACTTGTCATATCCACCCTCCTCTCCCTTTGCCATACCAAAGTATTATGTGCCATTGGTACAAGCCATACAAATATCTTCTGTAATGCTTCCTTCATCTTCTCTTTTCCGCCATTGTTGTCCTCCTTAAGCTTCCTTATCTTCGTCTTCATCATCGCTTTCAGATTATCCGGCAACATCCTGTACATAGGGCTGTAAACGAACTGAACGAACAAGAACAAAGTCTTGCACTACTAGAAAATTCATTATTTGCGACAGCAATTAGCGCGACAAACTGCCGACGGAATACCGACGGATTTTGGATTTTAGCGACAAAAAACTTCTCCGTCGGTAATCCGTCAGTAAAAATACCCTTCCGTCGGAAAAAATAAAGGTTTCCGATGGATTACCGAAGGAGGGAATGCGCCATCGGAAATTATGTTTTTTTGTAGTGGTGTTCATGTTCGTTCGTTTAACTTAACCGAACAAACGAACGAGCACGAACGGTAAACGGACGGATTTTTTTGTGTTCATGTTCGTTTGTTCCGAAATTTTGTTTGTTCGCATTCGTTTATGTTCATTTAGAGAGTTGAACGAACGTAAACGAACGAACGAACTTAAATGGACATAAACAAACGAACTTAAATGAACATAAATGAACAAACCCAAATGAAAAAAAACCCACCGTACTCATCGTTTCATTCGTAAAAAATAACTTAACAAAATGAAAAACAGAGTTAACTTAGGAGATATAAATTAAAAATGAATTCTAAAAGATCAATTTACTTGATGATTTTACATATTAATCAATTCATAGGCATGAGATCATGTGAGAAGTGTCATTTTTGGTGGGATGTGGGAGAATTATTTTTAAACCATTAGATCACTTTTAATCAAATACCCTCCCATGAATTATTGCTTAAAAGAGAATTGATCCGGTGCATCTCATTCTAATGTTCGTCCATCTCTCATCCAACAGTTGATAACCACTTCTCACGCTTCTCACCATATTTGGCACTTATCACCGGAATCCAACCCTAATTTCATATTATTTAAATATATTTATATATAAACAGACGTAAACGAACATAAACGAACGAACATTAGCGAACATAAATAAACGAACGTTCACGAACATAAACGAACGAACATTAGCGAACATAAATAAACGAACGTTCACGAACATAAATGAACGAACGAGAACATTGTATGTTCATGTTCGTTCACTTAACTAAACGAACAAAAAAAACGTGTTCATGTTCGTTCGTTTATTAAATAAACGAACACAAAAAAATGTGTTCATGTTCGTTCGTTTATTAAAAAACGAATACAAACGAACTTCCCGTCGGACGGTTCACGAACGGTTCGCTGAACGTTCGGTTCGTTTACATCCCTACCTGTACATATCATCACGCATCTCGTCTTTTGCTCGCCTCCGTTTCATGGATTCCTCCGCCATCATTATCAAGTTTGCATAAAGAAACTGCAGTCGTGACCCACCAACAGTGTTCGGACCGGCGGTCAGAAATAAATGATTCGTTTTTGACTCGCCGGTCGGACCCATTTTCCGACCGTTACTTCGAACAAAATGTTTTACCGATTTCGATCTGATTAATCTTGATCGTGGAGATCGAGGAGACCGATTCCCGTTTCTGGGTTCTAAAATCCAATATTCAGATGGGATTTGTTCAGTAACTTGTGTTTGTCTATATGCCGTCGGCAAATCAAGAACGTACGGCCCAAACACCATGCAAATCCGAGCGTAAATTACGCAAACGACCTTCGACATTAATCGAACAACTTTATCGAAAGGTTGTGTCCATAGATTCGTGTTAATGACATGAAGAGATTGTTTCCGGTACGGCGGCGTGATTTTCAGATCAATCGCTGGAAAATTCATGTATTTCAACAGTACCGGAAAATTCAATTTTCTTTCAGACATTTCCAACCCGTGAAAGGTTTTCATCGAACCATATAAATACAATGTCGTCGATAAGAATTTCTTCAACGTACGAATCTCCTTCTTCGTCTTTCCTGATCCGTAATCGAATTTCTTTAAATCCATCTTTCCTGATTTAATATCGGAATAGATCGTATCGAACCCTCTCAACATCAAATCGGAGCATTTCCCGGCGAGTCTAGCGACGGCGGCGGCAGCCTTGTCGAGATTTTCCATTTTTTCGGCGTACGCGAGTTTTAGGAGATGGCCTTCGTCGTCGGAATTGAGATGCACGACGCCTTTAGATTTAAAGATTTCTTTTCTAAGCTTGGAGATCTCAGAATCGGAGAGAGATTTGTGGAGGGAGATAAGGCGGGATACGGTTTTGGCAGCCTCGAATGCGAGGATTCCGAGAGGATCATAATTTTTCTTGGGTGTTCTTGGGCTGCCATTGTTGCCGTAGAGACAAGCAATGGAAGCGAAAGCCACCATGATTTGAGGGTTGGGAAAGGGTTTGTTATAACATACGTTTTTTGAATATGGTGTTTTGGGGATGATAATGGAAGTGGATTGATCATGGTTTCATAAATGGTTGCTAAACATATCCTTAAACCAACTCAATATGCCCTCCCCCGTTAACGTCGTTATTATAGGGTTCGTTAAGTGAGTTTGTGCCCCTCACGTGGGCATTTTGGTGTTTTTAGTCATATTCATCTCATACCTCCTTCAACAACAAATTTAAGATCCCTAAATTTGATAAAACCCAGATTCAACACCATCTACCACAACCCTCCACCACTAGTCACAAATCTAAACACAAACATGTAAAATCAAAGCCATATATCCATATGAATCTGATACAGGAAAATTCACAGGTTAATAAGGGTTTTCGTAAATAATTGGAAAAGAGGAGAAAGAGCTCGAAGAGAAAAACGAGCTCGAGAGAGACTCGGAACTGAGGAAAACGAGCTCGATTGTACTATTCCGTTAGGGCGACCGGAAGCCATGACACCAGTTAATAGCTTCGATGAAAGCACCGACAAGCAAAACAACAACTAAAACCGTATTATATAATCAGTTCCTTCCCTAGTCGAACAACCACCCATTCCGGAAAAGTCATCTGAAAAAGAAGAAGTCTTGTCGGCCAAATTCAGAGAGAAAGTCATCCCCATCGTGACCAAGCCCCAACAAGAAATCTTGACCGAGATCAAAGTGTCTGAACCAGATCCCGAACCAACGACCAAAGAAACCGAAAGTGAACCGGTTAAGGACATTCCCGAGCCAACGAAACCTTTGTTGCGAGAAGTCAAAAAGATTAATCCCGAAGATTTTTTTTCCATTATTCCCGCACCCAAAGCTCCAGATCAAACCAAAACAATTCCCGGTATAGTAACTCTAATCTCTTACCCGTCCGAGTTTGCTTAAATGTTGCTTGTATGGAAGAAATCGCAACAACGTCTATTAGGATTTGAAGACTGATCAATTTATTTTGAATTTTGGAGGCCAACTTGTGAATCCAAACGTTTTGAAGAAACGAATGTCCTATGGGGCGGATGAAGATGTTTTTCAAGTGAACTCAAGGACGAGTTCTTTTCAAGTGAGAGTGACTGATACAAGGATAATTCGAGAGTTAATAAAGGTTTTTTCGTAAATAATTAGAAAATAAGAAAACGAGCTCGAGAGAGACTCAGAATTTGTCATCAGAAAAAGGGTAAACATAAAAAAACCAAATATAAAAAGAATTGCGATAAAGATCGAAGAACAAGTTGAGGATCACAAACACCAGTCAAAGCGAGTGGCAAGCGAGTTATAAGTGGCCTAAGCCACATCAAACTCGCCTAACACACTCTTGGAACACATTGTTGGATTCCTCCATATTTGTTTTCCGCATTCACCACGATGCATTCAATCCTTATTTTTCCCAATTCTCTTTTAATTACTACTTGTCTATTTCGTTTATTATCATTACTATCTTTTTTATTTTCTTTATTATTGTCTTTAGGTTTATTTTCACTACACCAAATGTTGCCTTAGACAACATAGGCTAATTGCCTATGTTGCTTAAGATAAGCTTAGGCAACAAAGGCTAATATATGTTGCCTAAGTTTCCTCTTAGGCAACGTATTGTTATATGTTGCCTAAGTGAGACCTTATGCAACATATGAATAATTATATGTTGCCTTAAGTATCTTAAGCAACATCTTCCATTATGTTGCCTTAGTTGTGTAATCTTTAGGCAACATATTTTCCTGTTTCTATGTTGCCTAAGGTAAAAAATTATAAATAAATATAGGTAGTTGAAAATCTAATAATTTGTGTACGGATGATTGATATGTACTTTTACTTAGGCAACATATAATCTATTGTATTTGTTGCGTAAGAGTTGGCTTAGGCAACATATATTCTTGTTTCTATGTTGCCTAAGGTAAAAAATATAGATAAATATAGGTAGTTGAAAATATAATAACTCGTGTACGGACGATTTAAGGTTGACGCAATTTGTGAATTATCTAGATTCTTTCAGATGTTGTGTGCTCGAGAGTTGAAGAAGTCGGATGTGAATATGTGTATTTTTAAAAAAATGTATATGTAATTTTATATGTGTATTTTTTAAAAATTATGTGTAATTTTTAAAAATTGTATAAGTCATAAAAGATCTTGTCGGGTTATAATGGACCTTAATAAACTTCAGTAGTTTTTAATAAGTTGTAGTGTGTATTAATGGTCTTATAGAGTTCAATACACACCACGTGCATAAAATGCAATACATATATGCATACAAACAGACAAACAAACACACACACGCACATAATAAGGCACCTTTGTTATTTTTTGGGCCTTAATATGACATGGAGTGTCATATTGAGCTATAATGTTTCTTAATAAGCTTTTGGTGATTCTTAATAGGCTATAGTGGGTCTTAGTGGTCTTATCGAATGCAATATACACCACAAGCATATATGAGTACCGACCTGGATACTGTAACATCCTAAATTTTCAATAATAGTAAGTTAATGAGAATTGGGATCTAATTGTATTTTGGTTTAAAACCTTGAATTATGTTGTATTTTTATAATTCAAAAAGGTTAAAATACAAGGATTAAGGTTTGGTGTCAATTGTTGGAAAATTGAAACTTGGGGGTGTAATTGGTCAATTTTGGAAAGTGTGTATGGATAAATCAGATGAAAAGGAGAAAATATCTCATTTGGTTCTTTGGGGTCGGTTTAGAAGGCAGAGAGAAAAGAGAAAAGGAAGAAAAGCAAGATTTTGGCTCAAATTGGTAAGGAAAATTGATCATGTTTTCTGATTAACTTTTTGTGGATGAATGATGATGAACGAATCTGTGTATTGGATTGATTTGCAGAATCATAAACAACAGATTGAAGTTTCAGATTAGTGAAAAGTAGTGGGTTTTGCAAAATAAGGTGAGTTCATTCACTTTTGATTAAATACATGTTTTCTGTCAAATTAAATGTTAAGATACATGTATAAACTGTTTTGGGACTGTATGGATGTGTTGAAACAAGCTGAATGGAACAGACACGAATTTAGATTGTAAAAATAGGCTGCAGGTCGTAAGTTTCCGGATGAAAGAACAGTATCCGGAAACCTCCGTTTGAAGGTTTCCGGACAAGACAAAGTTATCCGGTAAGTTCTTTTATTTTGTAGTCTCCGGATGAAATAGATACCGGATGGTATCCGGATTCTTTGGTGTCCGGATGTTGTCCGGAAAATTTGTGTTATCCGGATTGTTTAGGGTATCCGGTAAGTTGTGTGTATCCGGTAAGTTGTGTGTGTCCGGATAGTTTGTGTTGTCCGGTAACATTTGTTGTCCCGATAACTCTGATGTCCGGATATAGTTTCTGGATGCGCTATCTGATTTAGTTTCTAAAAATAATTTCTAGGGGCGCTGCCCCGAGACCCCGCAAGGGCGTTGCCCCTTGACCCCATCCGCTAACCGGGTAGCGGAACCCCCGTGTCAAGTTGCCGACGGGGAAACAATTGAGGAGGAGGACGCGATAGGTTATTAGATATTCTTAAAATTGAGAATATGATACGAGAGTGGCATGATTTGGTGTTATGTATATACGTTAATGAGGTGTAATGGATTTGTAAACACTAGTTGTGTTGGATAACGTAGGATAGGCAAAGTATAATTGCTATTCCTATTTATAGTGGAATGCAATGAATAGGCAAAGTAGAATTGCTATTCATGTTTAAAAGATGGAATAGGCAAAGTAGAGTTGCTATCCACGTTGAAATGATTGAATAGTTAAAGTAGAATTACTATTCATATTACAATAATAGAATATGCAAAGTATAGTTGATATTCTTGTTGAAAGGAGAAATAGGCGAGGTATAATTGCTATTTCCGTGTATCCTTGAAAAGGAGGAATATGCGAGGTATAATTGCTATTCTCGTGTATCCTTGGAAATGATTGAATAGGCAAAGTACAATTGCTATTCACATTGGTTGATTGAATAGACAAAGTAGATTTGTTATTCATGTGTATGATTGAATAGACAAAGTAGAATTGGGACGGGAAATTCGGTACTAGCACCATTTAGGACCGATTTTTTTTAAATGATTCCATTCTCCTTTTTCTTGTGTGATACAGTCGCCAACCAAACCAAACATATATATATATATATATATATATATATATATATATAATATGATTTTTTAGGTAAATAAAAAGTAACATAAAGAGATATTGATATTTTCACACTGAATTCAAGTGACCATCACTCTTAATGTGGCTCCTAGAAATGCTTCCTCAACCTATCATCTAGAAAATGAGGTCAATTGACCAAATTCAATTTTTGAATGGGAAGTTACCCACATACAAAGAATCAAAAATTCAAAAGTTCGCCACAGTGCAAATCATATATACCTAGAAAGTAAAATGGTTCTAGCACAAATCAACCTCTCATTTAATTCAGGTCTGTATAAATTTTTTCTCACCAACGAAACATATATATATATATATAGATTATAGATATATAATTATATATGATATTGATTTATTAAGAACATCAAATATGTATTACAACCAATCGTAAATCAAATTTTTTTAAAAGACACTATCCTATAATATTCTCGGTTCGGTTTTGGTATTTTCGGGAAATTCCCGGTACCGAATACCGAATACCGAATACCGAATCCCGAATTTGAAGATTATATGGAACCGAAAACCGGACCGAATACATGGTACCGGTTCGGTTCGGGAAAACGGTCCGATTTGCTCATCCCTATATGTCACAATTGTTATTATCATTTAGAATCATTTATTTATCTTTTAAAATTTATTATAGTTTATTTAAAAAAATATATTTAATATTTAAAAGTTATCATTAAGAACTCTTTCTCTCATGGTGCTAACTTGTATATTTTGGGTTTTCATTTTATCTATTTAAAGATATGAAATGTTTAACTATTACATGAAATGTTTTGTCATGTAAATAAAAAATAACCATTTAACCAAAAAATGGATCAAATTTTGTATGAACCATCAAGCCATATCTTATCCTTTATATAGCCATCACACTTCCAACTTTTCATTTTGTTACCAATGTGGAACAATAAGAATCAATTCACATTATACTTGAATTTATAACTAACCGATAAATATTGTCATTATTAAATCTAAAATAAGTTACATAATTATTAAACTTAAATTAAATTATAGTTAAAAATTAAATAAAAAATTAAATAATTTTTTTTTCTAAAACCAATATAAAACTGTATTATAAAATCGATAAAAGCAAAAATAAAATAAAATAAAATATTGAAATTAAGATGTATTATGTTTAAATTTCTAATATATTTTAATGTAACCCCAAAATTTGATTTTCTCCCTTAAAATCTGATTCCTTCTCCCAAAATTTTCTTTCCCTCTTTTTTTCCCTCCCGATTTCCCATCCGCTCTCCTAAAACTTCTCAAATCCTATCACTATCTCCCTCTCTATGCCTCAAACCCTCTTGAAGACCTCTTCATGCAGGTATTCTCTATTGTTTTGCAAGATTATATGGCATGTTTTTCGTTGTTAACCTTGTATCGACATTCAAATAACTTTAATATATATATATATATATATTGTATACTCTGGTCTAATTGCTCCAATTTCTACTTCCTGTTATGTGAAATATAAACAAACTCTGAATATCGAGACAGGGAATGGGAAGAAGAACCTCACTTTTGTTCCTCTGGCACCTGCTTGTGTGGTAAGTGTGATAAAGTTCCAAGGTGCACATCGATTTTGTACCGTGGCTTTCGACGGTTTTTGGTTTCTTCCCAAAATCAGAGCTTGCAATTTTTTTATTCTAACACATGGCTTCTTGATTTCTATCTACTGCAGGTTTGGTTTATGTATGTTAAGTGAATAATTTGTAAGTATGTATGTTAAGTGAATATTGTGCATATGTGCTATTGTTTATATATAGGTGTTGTGGTTTTTCCAAACGTAGTTTATATGTATGCATATCTATTATTGGTACAGTTCATATGTGCATGTAATGATACTGTGATAGATTGACGGTGTAAAATTTATGTTAACTGTTAAACGGCATATGTGCTACTGCATGATATATTGGATTGTTAATTGGGTCAGTGTTGTATGCATATTTTATGTTGTTTATATATGGTACAGTCAAGGCCAACATATATCCTTTGTGCATAAATGCAGTTATGGTAATTTCTATATTTATTATATAATTCTAGAAAAAACGTATTTTGAACGGTAATGTGATACATATAGTATGTTAATTGGTAAAAATTATGAGTAAATGATTTGGTTCATGTGGTTTGCTTATAGAATAATGAGATTTAATTGATTTAAGATGCTCACTCATCTTGATACAATGAAAATGGTGTAATTCATGTAGTGTTTACCAGGTATTAGATTTATATAGTAAATGCTACTGTGAAAAAGGGCAGTGATGCATACAGTGAAACTTTACCAGGTAGTAGATCTGAAGTTGGAAATAGTGAAGGTGCAGCTAAAGGAAACAATGCAGATGGCCATGTAAATAAGCAAACCATCATAGTTAGTAATCCACAAAAAGGTATGTCTTTAATAAACAAGTATGAGACATACTTCAAAACTTCAATATATAAAACATAACTATTTTGTGCATGAAGTAACAAAAAGTGCAGTTGTAGCTAGAAGTCTGAATGAGGTTCACAAACAAAGGTTAGCTGCAAATTTTAGCCTATGTTTACACCAACAATTGTTTTTACACCATCATAGTTTGTTGTACTTTGACGTTCTCTAGCCTATGTTTACACCAACAATTGTTTTTTGGTAATTGCTTGTTCACTGATCTTCCCAAGGATTGAATATCAAACAAGTATATATAAGGTCTCTACTGCTGCAATTTGCTTCCATGCTTATCATCAGGTAATCATCTAATCTTTTGGGTCCTTACATGATTGTTAAATTGTTAGTAACAAGGACCACATGGGGTTTATAACTTTATGTTCATTCGGGTGATCTTTGTGGAATTCTCGACTACAAAGCTTTGAGGATATGATAGCTAGATTATCCCCTCCCCCTTCTAGCTAATTATTATGTACAAACATTGATTTGTTGATTGAATACCAATTTTAGAAAATCGAACTTGTTATTTAATATGTATTTTATATATGGGATACAATGTATAAGAAAATTAAATATAAAATAAATATTAAAAAAATCAAATATTTAGTGACGAATCAGCGATGAATCTGTCGCTAATAGTGGTTAGTTTTGTAGTGATATCTAAATAGATTAACTTGTTTTAAGTATGTATAAGACAACATATGCAAATAGAGTATGTTGTCTAAGACAATACTTAGGCAACACATGCATAAATCCAATGTTGCCTTAGAGTTTGTTTGAAGCAACATATGTTTTTTTCATATGCAACATAGCCTATTGTGTGTTGCTTAAGGAGCTTGTTTAGACAACATATGATGTTTGCTTATTATGTTGCCTAGGTTCTTAGGCAACATTTTTTCATTGTTGCCTAAGTGACATTTGGTGTAGTGTTTATTTCCTTTATATTATCATTAGGATTAATTTAATTTTTGTAATCATCGTTTTCTAGTTTAGATTATAAATAAGATTGTTAGGTTTCATTGTTAATCAAGTTTTGATCAATTAATAAAAGTTCTTCTTTTAAGAGTTTTCTCTTAAGTTTTTTGAGTTTTACGTTTCGTAATCTCGTTATCAAAGAGTTTAAACGCTTGTCGATTCTTTCACAAACCTACGCTGCGTCAAAATCCAATCATAAATATAATAAATTCTTTCACAAACCTATCGGATTAAAAGAAGTTTTATCTATGTTATGAATGCTAGGGTTTGTAATCTTGATTTTTGCTTCATAATCTATGCTTAAAGCTTCATTTCAACCGCAACTATTTGAAGCAGCTAGACGAATTGTAAATCTGTTGAACGGTGGAATAAGAGGTACACTGGTGGTGTGGTTGTGTAAGGCCGGAAAGATTTGATTGAAGAGTAGATGGTGATAGGGAATTGGGGAGTTGGGGTCCAGTTTTTCAAGAAGGGTTTAGGGTTTATCAGTACATATATACAAATATAATATATTTCTATTTCTATACTTTAATTAATATTTTTTTTATATGTGTGTATGATTTTAAAAAAAGAAAAATGATAAAAAGACCGAAAGGCCCTTTAGACGAGGGTATGCAACTTACTTAATGAACCCTAGACTAACGACATTAACGAGAACGACTATAGTTGGGCTATGAAAAATAAAAAAGATGGACCACCAGTGTACATTATGAATTTTAGGGACCAAAATAAAAATACAGTCATAGATAAAAGACCGAAATTGTAATTAACTCAGTTTTTTGGAGCAAATTTTTAATACTTACGCTTTGTACCCTAAACCCACGGTCCCTTCGACAAGTCACCGCGCTACACAACTCAGACATAAAAAAACAATGCACATTGTTGGACCTCCTGATCTCCTTACATTCTTTGAAAAACATCTTTTATACTTAGATAAATTTTAGGTTGTTTGTAATAGCTTAGTCGTGTTTTCAATGTTCGGTGAAGTCAAAGATCAGCCGAAATCAAGAAGAAGTAAATCTACCAATGCGGATTGAAGATGAACTTCTCAACCCAAACTAAGCTATCTCACCGATTTTCTCAATGACGAATCGGTGAGATCCTCAAAATAGGATAATCCTCCCTTGTCTCTTTGCAAAGAAGATTTTCATCTCAAAGAGGTAATATTTGCTATCTCACCGGTTTTTTCCATGACAATCGATGGGATCCTCAAAATTGGAGAATCATCCCTTGTCTCTTTGCTAAGAAGATTTTTATCAAATAGGTAATATCTGGTGTGGGAGAAAAGGGTTCATCTGTCCTTTTTCCCATTATTAGATATTGTCACCATCAAAGCTTTTTAGCACCATGAAAAATAGGAAAATGCACTTCAACTTTTGAGAGTTAAACCTGACCTTCAAATGACAAAGTGACAAGTGTCCCATGCATTAAATGCTCATGGTACTATTTAAAGATGAACACTTCTCCATGCAAACGACTACTCTAGAAGATTTCTCAGTGCACAAGACATTCTGCCTTTCTCCTCCATTGAACTACATAGCTTTCAATCTTTGTGTTTTAGAAGTTGTATAGTTTTCAGTTTTACTTTGTGAAGATTATTAGAATAGATTTCATCTGTTCTTTCCACAACAATCTAAGTAATCTATGTGTAATTCTTGATTTTATAAATCAATAAAGAATTAATTAAATGAAAAATTTGTGTATTGTATTCAACCTCCCCTTCTACAATACCTGTTCTTGTTCTTACTAGCCATTTGGGACTAACAAGTGGTATCATCACTAACATACACCCTAAACCCGAATAAATTGACTAAATGATTTCTCCGTTTGAAAGTCCCAACTTTATAAAAATAAAAGGAAATAAAGAGAAGTTAACTTATCTTTTGGGTTGGGCATTGAAATATACAAGCAAAGTATTGAAACTTAATTACGAGTAATATGAGATTATTAATATCTATTCAAGCTATACAAAAATTAAAATAAAAGCAAAATAAATTCCAAAAATCCCAACATTTTGGACGTATACAAATGTTGTAAAGATTAAAAAACACGGATTATTCAAACAATTAAAAAAAACTATTTCCAAATCCTACAACAACAATGAGTAATTATATGAGTAACTATAAAGAAAACGTTGTTGTCCAAAAATACTGGAAGTTACAACATATTTTTTTTCGTCTTTTCAAACCTTCAAGTTATTATGCCTTTACACTACTAGAAAAAGGGGTATTAGCAACAGATCAACCAATAAACCAATTCCTCGTAGATTTGTCACGAATTAGTGACAAATTAGTGATAGACACGTATTTGTAGCTAAGTAGTGACGAAATCCAAGATTTTCTGTTTAACAAAAAATAAAAAGGAAAATTAACATGTCCGTCGCTAATTACCGACAAACACGTGGATTTTCTTCCTTTTAAAAGGAAATTCCGACATCTTAAGGATGAGGTCAATCTAGTGCCCGTCACCATACCTCCTGATGATGCATCTATTTGAGAGAATAGCGTCAGAGGACGTAGGAAGGGTCGTCTTTTTGGGGTTGAGACCTCGTAGGATCCCTATTATGCATGAAAGGTGATTTTAGTAGCAACACATTGGAGATCATCTGTGATTGGATCGACAATGGAGGTATGTTGGTTATATGGTTATGTAAATGTCGTTTCTTTTCATTGTCGACAAATTATTGATTTTTGTCAAATATTGAATATTTACACGTGGCTACCTATAGGAGAAAATGGCAAGGATGTAGAAGGTAAAGGAGCATGAGGATCGCTATCTAGCCCAGCCAGAGGCAAACAGATAAGTAAGGCATATCCAGAGGCCCGACAAAGCACATACGTTACCCAGTTATCCTAGTAGGTTAAGTTAGTAGAGTTGTTTACTACTTCATACATTTATTTGGATTGTATGAATTTGGTAATTTGAATTGTATATATTGGTTGTTTTTAATTTGTTAGGCAGTTTCAGTTTGTTATTTATTTATGGGCGAGTTGTCTATAAAATATACAAGAAATGCAAAATTTTAATTTAATTGTTTGTTTCAATTATGAAAAATCAGCGATGGATCAATGACAGAAATCCGTCGCATAAAGTAGGTGGATGTGTCGCTAATCTGTCGCAAATTGTCCCTTGCAAATTTGTGGCTAACAAGGTTTGTTGCAAATTCTTCACTAATTAGGTTAATCGTTAAATAGACCTATCGCTAATCCTACGCTAATTGTTTTTGTCACTAATCCATCACTAAATAGGTCTATCACTAATTCGTCGCTGATAGCATCACCCACGACTCTTTTACCCCACGAACTATCAACGACACCAAAACTAAGGTTTCAAACCTTTTTCTAATAAGAAGGTAAGCCTTCAAGCCCCTTGACTTTCTATTATATTAGTTTAGTCAAGGATGTGATGTGAACTGTAATTGTGAAAAGGTTGGAAAGAACTGCCCGTCCCTAATATGGCCTAATTTTATAGTGTTAATAATATTTTGATTACTGTATTAATTTGATTGTTGTATCTTATTCACAATTATTTTATAATTCAATTTAATAATGTCACACAATATTTTAACTTTTAAAACATTAGAGTAAATTACATAAATCGTCCCTGATGTTTGGTCACTTTTTGGATATAGTCCCTATTTCCAAAAAATTACACTGAGCGTCCCTAAGGTTTGACAAACCGCACGGAATTGATCCCTCCCTCTAACGCCGTTTCTTTTTCAGCCGTTAAGTTGATCACGTGAGTGGCATGTGAGGGGTAAAATAGTCATTTTACTGTTCATCATCTCCTAAAAGTGACCACCACCACCATCATCATCAACCCATCACCACCACCACCATCATCAACCCATCACCACCACCATCAACCCATCACCACCATCGTCAACCCACAACCATCATATTTCTTTCTTCTTTCTTTCTTTATATATACACACAGATACAATATATATATATATATACATATATATATATATATATATATATACATACACACAGAAATATATATATATATATATACATATACATACACACAGACAGAAAGAAAAGTTTAATGGGTTTTGACATTTGGATGTGTTTAATTCATAAAACCATTCCAAACCTTCTTGTTTTTGCATTTGGAAAAGAAAGAAATTTTCAGTTTCGATTTTGGTTGAGAAATCTGCATGTTTCAGCATCGCCGGAGCACTCGCCGGAAAACCGGACTTCGTCGGAAATCAACATCTTCACCGGATTTCTGCATAAATTTCATCTCAAATTGATTTATTTTGATATTTTGATCGAGAAGCAACATCCATAATGGATTTCCATCAATATTTTATTAAGTACGGTGTGTTGGAAGAGCTCGCCGGAAAAACGAGTTTAGCCGGAAAACGAGTTTAGCCGGAAAATGATGGTGGTGGTGGTGGTGGTGGTGATAGGTTGATGGTGGTGGTGGTGATGGGTTGATGATGTTCATGGTGGTGGTGATGGGTTGATGATGGTGGTGGTGGTTGTGGTGGTGGTGGTGGTGATGGGTTGATGGTGGTGGTGGTGGTGGTGATGGGTTGATGATGGTGGTGGTGATGGGGTGATGGTGGTGGTGGTGGTGATGGGTTGATGATGGTGGTGGTGGTGGTGGTGGTCACTTTTAGGAGATGATGAACAATAAAATGACTATTTTACCCCTCACATGCCACTCACGTGATCAACTTAACGGCTGAAAAAGAAACGGCGTTAGAGGGAGGGACCAATTCTGTGCGGTTTGTCAAACCTTAGGGACGCTCAGTGTAATTTTTTGGAAATAGGGACTATATCCAAAAAGTGACCAAACATCAGGGACGATTTATGTAATTTACTCAAAACATTATTATCTTTTTCATTACAAAAGATAATTTATCTTAATAACCAAATTCTAATATATAACTTTCTCACGTTAACCATACTTAGGCTATGGTTGGCAAATTATTTGATAAGCTATCTATTCGCTGATATGTAACATCCCTAAAAATAAGGGTAAATTTAAACCTGAACAATGACGTAGAAATGAGATTTATATAAATGAAGTCACCCAAAAAGGAGGAAATTGTAAAACGTTTACAACCCAATAAATGAAAGTGATAAATAACCATCTACTAATCTAAACTATGTTAAGCTTATATTAAATTCTACTGTCACTATCATCTTCCAAAAAAATCTGTTAAGTGATTATACACAAAAAATGTCCAAAATTTGACAATCCCAAAAAGTGCCTCTAACGGCAACCAACTCTCCGCTCAAGACTTCAGAGCCTCATCGCTTAGAGAAACTGATATATGTTTGGGTAAAAAATCACACCCACGACCAACTTGGGAAATTCCCTCGACATGACCCATGACCCATGACCAAGGATATCTACGACGGTCATACTCTCGACCGACAAAAGCAATACCCATTATCGCCATATCCCCAACATACGATAGTTGGTTATTAAAAGACATCTTGCGTCAATAATCATTCAAGAACAGTGTCTTTACATCTCGTGATCGCACGTCACGTGTCGCATGTTACACGTTGCACATCACACATCACCAGTCACACGTTACTAGTCTTATGTTACTAGTCTTACGTCACTAGTCTTATGTCGCCAGTTACGCGTCGCCAGTAACGACTCGTCGGTCTTACGTCGACAGTCTCCTGTCATCGGTCTTATATCGACATGGTCCTACGACATTTTCATCCTAGTCTTACGACATTTTCATAAGACCCTTCTTATCTTAAGATAAGGTCTTACAAGACATTTATAGTCATATATATGGTCTTATATTTCGGCGACGGTCGTATACTCCATAAGACCGACGTCCAGAACTTAAGACGGTCGTACGATTATACTAACCATTAATGGTCAACAACTGTTTCTTTTGTTCATTAATGCAGGTCTACAAGCAATTATGGTACAACGGTCAGTAACGGACGAGCTCTTAATGACATTAAAGACTCGACAGTGGTTACAAAACCAATCATCAAAGCGCATTCAATGCCGACAACGGTTACAAAAGCGAGTCATCAAGGCACATTAATGACCATCGAACCCTATATAAAGGCTTGCTCCATCTTCGAAGGGGGAGGACGAATTCATCAAGCTACATACACTTGAACAACCGCATTTACACCTACTTCTACATTTCTCTCTCAATACAACAGAGCATTCGAACACGTCTCGCTAACGAAAGTGTCGCACGACGACAGTTCGAACCACACGACAACAGCTTATTTCGCCCATTTTTACGCACGACACACGACTTTTTCACACGAATAAGTTTAGTTTTTCTATAATTGTAAATTATTGTACACAAAATACTTGTTTCCAAAGGATTGTCGCCCCTTTTGGCGACCATAGCGCACTGTCGACTCTCACAAAGTCGACCGCGGTTTTTTCCCTCGTTTCGGGGTTTTCCGCGTCACCAAATCTCGTCTCTTTTACCTTTTTCTCGCAATTATGTTGTTTGGCTTGAGATACGTTTCTTTAGTTGTTAAAAGTCCACATCGACCTTAAGTTGTACTTTTGTGCGATTTTTGGCATTAACAGTTTGGCGCCATCCGTGGGACCCCATCTAGAGAAAATCTCAAGCCAACACACATATCGCTCTAACGATCTTGTAAAGTTTTTTTCAGGTATATGGAAAATTGTCAAGACCCCCTAATTCAACTTCAATCGGAATCGAATACGGCTCGAAGCCAGATTCAAGCCCTGATAAAAAAATGCTCCGTCAAAGTATCACATGTATCGCATCATCCATGGGACTCGGGGGCTCGGAACACCCTTCACAAACTGAAAAATACCGCATTTGATTTCAATAGTCCTCGGAAAAAGGCGCCTATCGACTCCGTGTAATGGGTAACTGTGACGTCCCACTTAGAACAACTCTATATATATACTCTAAGTATATTCTCCTCGTTCAATTATTATGATTTAACATACAAATGTTGATTTAAGCATCAAAGGATCATTAGTCAAATCAACAACCACCCCCGATTTTACATTGCAGGCTCGCAAGATCATATGAATACACGTCTTACGATTTGCATCGTAAGTCTCTGTTAATGCCAAAAATCGTCCAGAAGGATAACTTAAGGTTGATTGTGGAGCTTAACAACTAAATAAAAGAATCTAGCGACAAATCGTGCGACAAAGACATAAAATGTAAAAGAGACAAAGATTTTGGTGACGCGGGAAAAACCTGAACGAGGAAAAAACCCGCAGACGACTTTGGGGGTCGTCGCTGCACTATGATCGCCAAACAGGGGCGATGTCCTTTGTTTTGGGTGTTGATCGTACAGAGATTACAATACAAATGAAAGGAAATACTTTGAATGTAAAGTAACAAGTGTTTCAAATGTAAAAACGAGTGTGTCGTGTGTAAAAACAATGCGTCGAGTGTGGGAGTCGTGCGTCGTGAGCGAACTGTTGAGAGAGATTTCTTTGCTTCGAGTGTTCTTCGGAAAGCAGATGTCCTCAAATGGGATTGTAATCTTCGTATTTATAGTCTTTGTGGCTTTAATTGACCATCATGATTGTAGGAGTAACGGTCGCAACGGTCACTGCTGTAAATGCCCATAATCACTTCTGTCGGTTACGTCTGTTGGCCATAAAGGACATTGACCCTGCATTGAATGAGAAGAACATAACAGAAATGTCGTATGTTAGTCGGTCGAAGTCGTGAGCTATGTCACGACGGTCGAGGTCGAGGGGTACTTTTAATTTCAGCTTTGGTTAAAGGGTCAAATGTTCATGATTTGACTTGGTTATGGGGGAAGTTTCCATAAATAGCGACCTTCGATGGATTTTTTCCACTTCACGATTTCATAGAGTTTTTAGAAGAGATTCTTTGCAATTTCCTGCCGTTCTTTCGCCGAATCTTTCCAAACCTGCAAGATATATTCGACACAGTTAGAAATTTCAGGGTCTTAGCGCATCTATATAAGGTACGACTCTCTAGTCTTTGTATGCGCCGTAAGTTGATTGCTAGGAAACCTAGGAAGAATTGGGATATTTGGGGCTTTTCAGAGCGGCAAATTTTGCTAACAGGATTAGCGATGTCGACTGAGCCTTGGAGTACCATCCAGGATCAGGACGCTCTAGACGACTTTAGGACTTTAGCAAAAATCCCTGCGGGGATTACTGTGAGCAAGGCCGGTAATATTCGACCGGAGATGTGTACTGAGGGGTACGTCGTGATATATGAGTATCCCTTTAGAATAGGCTTCGAGTGGCCCTACTCTCCTCTGGCGAAGTCTTTTATGTGTGAGTTTGACCTCTCGCCTGGACAACTGATGCCCCAATTCTGGAGGGTGATCCAGGTCATCGAGCGACTTACCTCACACTAGGAGTCGCCGATGAACGTAAAAGACCTTTGGTTGCTTATCAGGTCAAGAAAGATAGGTACCATCGCTACAACCTCTTCTCGAGGTATAAGGGCGACCGTACCTTGGTCCAAAAAACTGCGGTTAACGACCGCAAATGGAAGACCATGTACGTTTTTGTACGAGTAGCGACGCTGGACTCTGACAGTGATTGGATCAGGTCTGGATGGAACATGGCCGGTGAGTTTTAACTGTGGTCGAGCGTTTGCTTTGTTATATTTGTCACTTTGCTTTTTGGCTAATCTTCTTTCTCTGTGTTTTCAGACATCAATTTTGACAGCGTAGAGCCCAACGACGATTCCAAGGCTAAAATTGAGAAGTTCTTGGAAATCAGTCCAGACGATCGGTCATTCGTCACACGTCACCTGGTAGACGAGGATGTCGACGAGGTTTTCCTGAGCATAGGCTATAGTTGGGTCGAGAGGGGAGAGAGAAAGAGGAGAGAGAGAAAGAGGAGAGAGAGAAAGAGGAGAGAGAAGAGGAGGACGAGTCTGAGGATACCGAGGAGACTGAGGAAGAGGAGAAGAAAGAGGAGTCGAAATAGGAGATGACTGGTAAGTGTACCTTACTTTGTTCGACATGATTCTCCCGTCGTTTCAGTCGTCTAACTGTTGTTCTTTCTTTGTTTCGCAGGAGAATCCCAACAACCACAGCCGAATATGTCGTCTGCGATGGCTAAGAGGGCGGCTCAGGCCGAACTGGCTCGCCAGGCGAGGGAAAGAAGGAAGGAAGCTCCGACAGCTGGGTCGGGGGTCCTTAAGAGAAAAGAGGCTCCGACTACTGGGTCGGGAATCCTCAAGAGGACGAGGACGTCCGTCCTGAAGGAACCGTCTTTGAAGACGGACGGCTCATCGAGAGTCGTCTCGCCTGAGAAGGCGAAGGTGTCGACCGTATCTGTCTGGAAGACTTCCGACACGATCGACACGACACCCATCGATTCTGCGCATCCGGCGAAATAGACGGTGTCTCCTGCTGCCACGTCAGGCCCCTCGTCGGCCGATAAGGGCAAGGGCACGCAGATGGGCTATGGGGAGGAAACGGCGGTAAACTTTACGTTGCCGACGGATTTCATGGTGGACAACGTCCTGGACGGGACGAGCTTGTTCCCCTATTTGGATAAGTTTCAGCTCCCCTCTTTCAGGGAGCGTTTCAACGGATGCTCAATCGAGAGCTCGGGGGTTTATGTCGCCGGAATGGCATTTATGGTAAGTCTATCTTTCAAGACTTTGTTTTTCGTTGTCGTTATCATTGTCGATGTCGTTGTCGTTGTCATTGTCGTCGTCATTGTCGTTGTCATTGTCGTTGTCATTGTCGTGTATTTGACTAACGTGTTTTCATATGTATTTCAGACGTTTCAGTCTTCCTTGGCCCTGCATGCCGAGACGATGAAGATCGAGGGTCTAGTGTCCTCCGCTATTAAGA
This sequence comes from Saussurea involucrata, assembly GCA_033807775.1. Taxonomy (NCBI): domain Eukaryota; kingdom Viridiplantae; phylum Streptophyta; class Magnoliopsida; order Asterales; family Asteraceae; genus Saussurea; species Saussurea involucrata. Next base: position 172,304,267 of record CM066314.1, read on the forward strand.
GAGAGGATGCGGCATTGGCGAGGGAGAAGTCCGCCTTAGCGCGTGTCGAGGGTATGTCGAAATGACTCGATGAAGCCCTGGACGAGCTGGAAGCCGTCGAACATGTGAGGACCGACGTGAATGCTCGTCTGAAGCAATCCTGCTCTATAATCGCCGACCAGAGAGAGGAGTTGGACAGGAGGCAGGCGTCCTTGGACATGAAGGAGAAGGAGGTCGAGGAGTCCACGTACAAGGTGGCGGACCTAGAAAAGGAGGTAGGAGAGCTTAAGGAATAGGTTGCATCGACCTTTGCCCTCGCTCGCTTGACATCTCGGGCGTCGATCATGCGGCAGCACCTGTCGGGGAAGAATCCCCTCGCGTCTGCAGCTGAGGAGCTAGACTTCTTCTTAGCCAAGGTCGGGACCGACAGGGATCTCGACTCCGACGATGAGAAGGAGGCTGAGGAAGAAGCGGTTGTGGACGAGGGCCTCCAGGGCGAGGCTTTGGGCAAGGATGCTGTTGACGCTCCTTCTAATCCTTAGAGGATTTTGTTTGTTTTTGTCTTAGTTTTGAATACTCGACCGTTGGTGGTCGAACTGTTTAGATGTAATCGTATATCATGAATGAAATTTTGTCCTTCTTTTGAACTTGTGTATTATGCTGATTTATTCATGTTGTAGATAGATATAACATCAACTATGAAACTCGCTAAGTATAGAACAAACAAGGAATCGTGCGACTTAGGCATCCATTGTAATTACCAATACTAGCACTTAAGTCATAAGATTTTCATACTTTATGTTGGCAAACATAAGCACGTGCGATCAAAGCATTCATTCAGAACATGAAACTTGTCTAAGTTAAGAGACTTAGATCATGGGTCGCTAGTCCAAACGATCGTACGACGAAACTTGAGTCGAATGCCCCTGTGATAGAATATTCAAGTCATAGACCTGAACACTTATGTCATGTGACCTTGCGAGATTAAAGTCGTGTAGTAGACTTTGCAATCTTATGTCGTGCGATCTGCGATAAAACAATGTCAGAGGTTGGTCATTGGCTAGCTAACGACCCTTCGATGCTTAAGTCAGTAATCGTAGTAATAAAAATCGTATGAAAGAAGGAAAAGAATTTCAAAAAAAATTACCTTCTAGATGTTTCCCAGATTTTTCCCGTCTAAGGGGGGAATATTTTGCCCCTCGTCATTTAACACCTTATTTCTTTTAGGAGCAAATAGGTTTAAATGACGGGTTCGACACTGAGTTATGAGGAATTGATGCCAAGGTTTATGTCGACCGTGCGGTTGGGCGAAACAATCGGTATGTTCCTGTAGGAAAGATATTAGTTTGTTTTTTAGAGTAGGGATCGAGAGATGAACCTGTCGAGACTTTCCGGTCGTCCTTGCTTTGATCTAGGATGCCTTTGTCGACCCGTAACAGCATGATGGCCTACTTTCGCGGTTTCAGGGTGGTCTTATAACAGTCACGGGCGATTTTCGGCTCACTTTTGATCTCCTGGATTCCCCACGGTGTAGGGAATTTCATGGTCTGATGGTACGTCGAGGGGACTGCTTTCATTTCATGGATCCATGGTCAGCCTAAGATGACGTTATAGGCCGACGAGTAGTCAATAACATTGAACTTGGTCTGCTTATTGAACCCTCCGGCATAGACAGGCAATATGATTTCTCCAAAGGTACTCGTCGCTTCTTCATTGAAACCGACCAAGGTTGTCGAACGTCGGGTGATTTCCGATCGATCGATTCCCATGGCCTTGATGGTGTCAAGGAAGACGACGTTCGCTGAACTGCCTCCATCGACCAAGACTCGTCGGGTTAAACAATTACCAATCGTGAGTTGAATGATCAACCCATCATGATGCTTCTGATACGAGTCGCCGAGGTCGTTTTGGTCGAATGAAATCTTCATGGCTTCTAACTTCAGATATCCTTTTGGTCTTGCTGAACGCGGGATAGGTCGATCGTCAGGTGCTTGACTGGCATGACGTTTGGCTACGGAGTATGTCAGTCCGCACACGTCGGAACCACCAGGGATGCAGTTGACGACCTTCGCATGCTCGGGGGTTGGCGGTCGATTGTCGTTACCTGGAGTAACGACATCATCGATGATATCTTTGAGATTGCCCTTCGGAACATGATATGCTAACTCCTTTTTGAGAGCCATGCAATCATCTGTCGCATGACCATGGTCGACATGGAAGTCACACCATTTCGATTTATCCTTCTTATCATTGCTTTGGTCGGACTTCTTTGGCCATCGAATGGTCGCCTAGACGGTCTTCAGAGCCTCGACCAAGTCCTTAGTGGTCCATTTGAATCCGTAGGAGGATATCTTAGGGTACTGAGGGAATTTGGTCGCGGTCTTGAACTCTGCTTTTGTCTTGAATCAGACGTTAGAGATCTGGCGCGCGGGCTCTGCCTTGTACACTGCCTTCACCTTGAATTCTGGCTTCTTCACGCTTAGCAATCTTTTGTTGTCAGTATGCTTACGACGAAAGGCAGCATCATCCTCTACCCTCATATAAGCGGAGGTTCTGGCTTGGACGTCTTCGAAATTCTCCGGTGGATATTTGGTCAGATCACGCTTGTAGGCTTCGATGCAGAGATGATCAATGTTCGCAACTGTGACGTCAAGACCGTGATCGAAGCCTACAAGCATGGTCTAGATGACAGTTCAGGTTTATACACCGATCTGACCAAATATCCACCGGATAATTTCGAAGACGTCCGAGCCAGAACCCTCGCTTATATGAGGGTATGATGCTGCCTTTTGTCGTAAGCATACTGACGAAAAAAGATTGCTAAGTGTGAAGAAAATTCAAGGTGAAGGCAGTGTCCAAGGCAGAGCTCGCGCGCCAGATCTTTAACGTCCGATTCAAGACAAAAGCAGAGTTCAAGACCGCGACCAAATTCCCTCAGTACCCTAAGATATCCTCCTACGGATTCAAAGGGACCACTAAGGACTTGGTTGAGGCTCTGAAGACCGTCCAGGCGACCATCCGATGGCCAAAGAAGTCCGACCAAAACGATGATAAGAAGGATAAATCGAAATGGTGCGACTTCCATGTCGACCATGGTCATGCGACAGATGATTGCATAACTCTCAAAAAGGAGTTAGCATATCATATTCCGAAGGGCAATCTCAAAGATATCATCGATGATGTCGTTACTCCAGGTAACGACAATCGACCGCCAACCCCCGAGCATGCGAAGGTCGTCAACTGCATAACTGGTGGTTCCAACGTGTGCAGACTGACATACTCCACAGCCAAACATCATGCCAGTCAAGCACCTGACGATCGACCTATCCCGCGTTCAGGAAGACCAAAAGGAGATATGGAGTTAGAAGCCATGAAGATTTCATTCGACCAAGACGACCTCGACGACTCGTATCAGAAGCATCATGACGGGGTGATCATTCAACTCACGATTGGTAATTGTTTAACCCGACGAGTCTTGGTCGATGGAGGCAGTTCAGCGAACGTCGTCTTCCTTGACACCATCAAGGCCATGGGAATCGATCGATCTTGGTCGGCTTCAATGGAGAAGCGACGAGTACCTGTGGAGAAATCATATTGCCTGTCTATGCCGGAGGGATCAATAAGCAGACCAAGTTCAATGTTATTGACTGCTCGATTTTACAGATCTCAACAAAGCCTGTCCTAAAGACCCTTTCCCATTGCCACATATCGATGCCATGGTCGACGCGACAGCTGGGCATGAACTATTAACGTTCATGGATGCTTATTCTGGATACAATCAGATCCTGATGCACGTCGAGGATAAGGAGAAAACTGCGTTCATGACAAATCGAGGTATTTACTGTTATAAGGTTATGCCTTTCGGACTAAAAAATGCAGGTTCGACCTACCAGCGCTTGGTCAACAAGATGTTTAAAGATTATCTCGGCGACACGATGGAGGTATATATCGACAACATGCTCGTCAAGTCGAAGCAAGCAGTCGACCACGTCGAGCATCTGAAGCAGTCGTTCGACATCCTCCGAAAATATAGCATGAAGCTCAACCCAACGAAATGTTCCTTCGGTGTCAGCGCTGGAAAGTTCTTGGGTTACATGGTCACTCGACGAGGAAACGAAGCCAACCCCGACCGGATTACGGCTATCATCGAGATTAAATCCCCTAGAAATTTCAAAGAGGTCCAAATGCTCACTGGTCGGGTGGATGCTCTGAACAGGTTTATCTCTCGATTCTCAGATAGATGTCATTTATTCTATAACGTCCTCAGGAAAAATAAAGGTTTCGTCTGGACCGACGACCATGAGCAAGCGTTGCAAAAATTAAAGGAGTACATGCCGCCGCCTCCTTTGCTGTCGAAACTTCACGATCATGAGGTCCTGCAGCTTTATTTAGCTGTCAATCCTAATGCAGTAAGTGCTGTCCTGACATGAGAAGATGGAAAACAACAGCTGCCGATCTATTATGTAAGTAAATCTCTCTTGGACGCCGAAACCAGTCTGTCCTGAGGAAACCTGAGTTGATAGGTCGATTGGCAAAATGGAGCATATACCTCAGCAGTTACGACATCGATTTCAAACCCAAGACAACGATCAAGTCACAAGCACTAGCTGATTTTATCGCTGACTTCAGTCCTGAGTTGGGAAAAGAAGCAGAACTCGAAGTATCTACTGTGGCGACTCACGACGACGTACCTTGGACCTTACACGTCGACGGGTCATCCAACGTTAGAGGTTCTGGACTTGACGTCGTCTTGAAGTCGCCTCAAAGGGGCAAGATAGTGTATTCCGTGCGATGCGATTTCAAAGCCACCAACAACGAAGCTGAGTACGAAGCCCTGATCGTGGGAATGGATATGGCCTACGACTCGGGGGCAACCTCGCTGCATGTCAAAAGCGATTCTCTTCTGGTCGTGAACCAGATGAATGGAGAATTCGCGGCCAAAGATTCAAAAATGACATCGTACCTGAAGATAGCAAAAGAAAAATCATAAAAATTTAAATCATTCTCTATTGAACAAATTCCAAGGGATCAAAATACTCAAGCCGACGCCCTAGCAAACCTTGGGTCCGCTCTAGTCGAACCAATATTCGACAGTATTCCTCTGATCCATCTAGTTACGTCGTCCATCGAGAATGACAATGTCGTCCAGATCGAAGAGCAAGAAGATAGCTGGTCGTGCGACATTCGAAATTTTCTTGTACACGACCAGCTCCCAGAGGACAAGATGGAAGCTCGAAAGATAAGATTCAAGGCATCTAGGTATGTCACGATCGGAGATAGACTCTATCGACGATCATCGACATGCTTAAACCTGAGATGCATCGTTAATAAGAATCAAATTCAAAAGATCCTCCAAGAAATGCACGATGGGGAGTGTGGCAATCACTTCGGAGGTCACAGTCTGGCTAATCGTATCTACCGACAAGGCTACTTTTGGCCGACGCTACGACAAGACGTCGTCAGGTACGTGCAGAACTGTGATCCTTGTCAACGACATTCAGGTACGTCCCATAAATCATCTGAACCTCTACATTCGACACTGATCCCATGGCCCTTCATGAGATGGGGTATGGATATTGTCGGCAAATTACCACCCGCCCCTGGGCAAAAGGTATTCCTCCTCATTCTTACGGATTATTTTTCTAAATGGGTCGAAGCGGCTGCGTTTTCCCAAGTTAGGGACAAAGAAGTCGTCTCTTTTATCCAGACTAACATCATATGAAGGTTTGGGATTCCATCCGAAATTGTCTGCGACAATGGATCCCAGTTCATAAGCGACAGGACCCAACAGTTCTGTGAAGATAGAAACATCAAGCTGACGACCTCGACCCCCAGATATCCCCAAGCAAACGGACTTGCTGAGTCAAGCAATAAGACCATTATGGCTTCGATCAAGAAAAGGTTAAAAGCTGCAAAGGGAAAATGGGTCGAAGAACTCTCTTCAGTCCTGTGGGTAAATCGCACGACACCACGCACGTCCACAGGACAAACCCCTTTCTCTCTAGTTTACGGTTGCGAAGAAGTCCTGCCGGTCGAGGTTCAACTCCCAACTTCGAGGCATATTTCCGTCGATCACAACCTGGCCGATTTAAGTTATGACCTCGATGCCCTCGAAGAGCTCAGAGAATCAGCCTTGATTAGAATGGCGTCACAGAAGCAAGCGGTCGAGTGATATTTCAATAAGAATGTCAAAATCAAAGTCTTTCGAGAAGGCGACTACGTCCTCTGTCGAGTGTTCCAAAACACTCAAGAGCTCAATGCAGGTAAGCTTTCCATTAAGTGGGAAGGTCCTTATCGTATCTCCGAAGTCGTGGGTAAAGGTGCCTATCGGCTCCAAACCCTCGACAATCAAGACATCCCACGTAGCTGGAATGCAACACATCTAAAAAGGTATTTCTCTTAAACCCATTTTCTCTCCTACGATTTTTTACTCACCTCGATGGTTACTGACTTAAGCATCTAAAAAGGTATTTATTTTAAACCTCTGACGATATTTTATCGCAGGGTCGCACGACATAAGATTGCAAAGTCTATTACACGACTTTTAATCTTGCAAGGTCGCATGACATAAGTATTCGAGTCTATGACTTGCATATTTTATCGTAGAGACGCACGATCCAAGAATGTTGTACGATTTAGTTATATGATCGCAAGGTCTGACGTCCCCTGGTCTAAGTTTCTAGACTTAGAAAATTTGTACGTTCTGAATAAACATAATCGATTGCATATGTTTGTGTTTGACAATACGATTCAAATGTACGACTTATGTGTTAGTCGTTATATTACAATGGATGCCTAAGTCGCATGTTTTCTTTCACGCTTGAAATTCGCAATCCATCGTTGTGTTTTCTTATGAGACGTGTAAATCAGGAAGATATGCGAAATAAAAAATTCCATTCGTCAAATCAACTACTACATTAGATAACTCGACCACCAACGATCGAGCTTGAAAAACGAAATTCATAAAAGGAACATTTATCCTAAGGCTGAGGAGGAGTGTCGGTCGCATCTTTGCCCGATACCTCGACCTTGGAACTTTCATCTACTTCTTCCTCTTCGGCTTCCTTCTCGTCATTGGAGTCGAGATCTCTTGCAGACCCGACTTCTCTCAAAAAGTAGGCAAGCTCGTCAGACGTCAGGGCCAGAGGGTTTTTTCCCGACAAGTGTTGCCTCATTATGGCAGCACGAGCGGTCAATCGAGCCAAGGCAAAGGTAGACGCAGCCTCGTCTTTTAGCTTTCCCACCTCCGTCTCCAGACAAACCACCTTGGCCTTGGAATCCTCAACTTCCCTCTCCTTCGCGACCAAGGACTCCCTCATCTTGTTCAGCTCCTCCCTTTGACCGTCGATCATCGACAAGGACTGCTTTAGAAGACGGTTCGCATCGTCCTTCGCATGACCGATGACCTCCAACTCTTTTTTGGCCTCGTCGAGCTGTTTGGACATAGCCACTCCGCGTTCCAAAGAGACCTTCTCCCGGTCCAACGCTACGTTCCCCCTCTTATGGGCGGAAGACACCAAACCCTTGATCTTCTCTGTCTCCGCACGCAGGGAAAGAGAAGATTGTCCTCTAACTAGATCAGCTAAGTAGGTAGCTTCGCTCAATTGATTCTATAACTCACCATAGCAAGGTAAGCTGCTCTGTCTGAGTCGTTACTAACAACCGAGAAGCCAGTCTCTCAGCTGATAGCTCATCGGATCATGCAGCTCCTGATCTGGTCATAGAAAGAAGGAAGTCCGAACTCAAAGGGTGAGCTTTCTCACTATACCTCGCTCTTCTTTTATCCCGCCTGGTTTCTTATCCCTGTTCCGTAAATTTCGTACGTAGACAGTTAGTTGCTCTGACTAGTTTTTTAGTGCAAAAAAGGACCAACGACGACCCTATCCTAAAGGAGAAGAAGGAGTAGGAGCAGGGCGGAGAATCTTTTTTCCTTCAGTTCCCTATTGAGTACCGATACCGCAAGAAATCCTTCTTTTGAAACCATCCCGCTAGTCAATCCTGCCATACTGTATTTGTACAATACCATATACGATTGAATTCCTTATCTCACTACGAAATATACCCAATTGAGTACCAAAGGAGAGAGCTAGCCTTAAAGGCATTCCTAAAGTGAAAGTTGGGAGATAGCCCGTTGCCTTGAAACGCCTGTAAAACACAAATGAAACTGTTAGTAAACATTTGACAAAAGATAAGAAAACATCGAAACACAAGTTCTGAAAGAAAAACTTACAAGAAACGCCAGTCCGGCAACATGAGATCCCGTATCCTCGACTGGGAATCCCTCGAAACGCTCCCTGAAAGAAGGAAGCAAATATTTCCCCAGATGAGGAAACAAATCCGTCCCGGACAGAACGTCATCGACCATAAAGTCCGAAGGAAATGTAAAGTTAACCTTCGTGACTTTATCCCCTCCCGTCGCATGTTCCTTGCCCTTGTCGGCCGACGTAGGGATCAACGTGGTAGTGGGGGACTTCGCCGACTTCGCCGTTTTCGCCGGTGGCGCAGAACTAACGGGTGTCGCAGCGATCGCACTAGAAGACGTCTTCGTCTTCATAGGCGATGCGACCTTCACCTTCTCAGGTGTAACGACTCTCGACGAGTCATCAACCTTCGAATACGGTTCCCTCGGGACCGTCATCCTCGACTTCGGTAAAACCCCTGACTCAGTTGTCGAGGTCTTTTGTCCCTTCTCCTTGCCCTTGCGGGCGAGCTCGAGTTGAGCTGCTCTTTTAGCCGAGATCGTCGGTACCTTCATCTGAGATTCGCCTAGAAGCAGATAAGAGAGAAATGTTACACGATGAACATTAAAGGATCATAGTCGAGCAATTAGAAGGTACACTTACCAGTCATCTCTTCTTCTCCCCTCGACTCTTCCTCCTCTGTCTCCTCTTCTTCCTCCGCTTTCTTTCCCAGATTCTCTCCTAGGTATACCAGATCTTCGTCGTCGTCCACCAAATGTCGAGTGACAAACGATCGCTCGATAGTACTAAACTCTAGAAGCGCGTCAACCTTCGCTTGAGAGTTAGCGTAAGGCTTCACGTCTTCGAATTTTATAGCTGTTGACACATAAAAGCAGGTTAGAAATCAGTCAAAAATTACAAACGACGTACGACAATGAAACTATAAAATCTCACCCGACGTATTCCAACTAGCCCTAATCCAGTTGCTCTCAGAGTCGAGAGTCGACTTACGCATGAGCGCATACCTAGTTTTCATACGATCGTTTACAACGGTCTGTAAGACTAACGTACGATCACCCTTATATCTAGAAAACATGTTATAGCGGTGGCATTTATCTTTCTTGACTTGATAAGCCAATAGAAGATCGCGCACATTCATGGGAGATTCCCATTGTTCAGTGAGGTGCTCGATCACCTGTATTACCTTCCAGAATTAGGGCATTAACTGGGCCGGTGCTAAGTCGAACTCGGTCATAAAAGCCTTGGCCAAAGGAGAGTAAGGCCATTCAAAACCTATCTTAAAATGATATTCGTAAATAACTACGAACCTATCGGGACATGTATCAGGTCAGATTTGACCTGCTTTAACCAATGAAATCCCCACAGGGATCTTAGCCTAACTCCTAAGATCGTCGAGATCTTCAATGGAACTAATAGGTTCTATCGACATTTCTAAACCTAAAAGTCTCTCAGAGTTTTCTAGTAATGGACTTGTGAAAGACCGAGAAATCGTACCTTATATAGGTGCCTAAAACCTAGAAATCTCTAACAAGTTGAAGATCTCTTGCAGATTTGGAAAAGATTCGGCGAGGAACAGCAAAGAAATCAGGGAAAATCTCTCTTAAAAACTCTCTGAAATCGTAAAAGGAAAAGATCCGTCGAAGGTCTCTATTTATGCTAATGATTGTGTCAGGTCGAGCCTCTCGATTGTCGACACGTGCCCCTGCCTTTTCGAATACTCGACAGATTGTCGACACCTGGCGTTTACAGCTGTTATGCACGATCGTGTGTCAGCATGACGTCGCGACGTTATCCTCTTTTCGACTTCCCATTCAGTTAGAATTGGACCGATCCAGTTCCAAGGCAACTGAAAAGGTTTTTTACACGTGTCACGACCCTAGACGTCCGACTAGCAAAATTTAAAAAAACTTTTGAAATTTGAATTTGCCACTCCACTTTTTCAAATTTTGGGGGCAAAATGTTTGGGTAAAATTTCACCAGTATCGACCACGACCAAGACACTAAGAACATTTATTACACTTCTCTTGTAACAAAGTCAAAACCATAAACATTTTGTCCTTTAACCACAGTCGAAGTCAAGAGTACCTCTCGACCTCGACGGTCGTGTGGAATCACACGACCTCGACCAACTAACGTACGACTCTTCTGTTTTGATTTCATCATTTAATGCAGGTCAACGTCATTTATTACTGTTAGGTCTAAATATGTCTTCAAGATTTAATGTAGAAAGTCATTGTCAAAGTCAATGTATTGGGAAAGTCAAAGTTGTTAATATGTCTTAGTTTGTAATAGGCATATAAGGCTTTGTTAAGCTTGTAGTTTAAACCAACCATCTCACAACAATTACAGAACATAATACACATTCTAATAATACAAAGCTTATTGAATACATTTCACTTTCTCTCTCTACACTCTCTCTCTTGATCTTGTGCGAATTCATATTATTTGATCATATTGGGACACACAATTGGTATCAGAGCACGTTATTGAAGATCTACTGAAGAATTTGCATGGATTGAGATCAAAATTGTTAGGTTTTTGAGGAAAATCGATCGATTTTCTTGACTTTTTCAAGAAAATCTCTTTTTCTCAAACTCTTGCAATTTTGAGTTTTATTTGATTGGAATTAGAGTTCGTTGGATTCGTTTTTGAAAGAGGAACACTTCTTATTCAAGGATCGAGGGCTAATTTCACAGATTTGAGGATCAATTTGAGAAATTTCAAGGTTCTGAACAGTTCGATCACGAACAGACTAATCGTTCATTCAGATTTCGATTCAGAGAAATTGTTCTACATCTTCTTGTTAGAAACTGATTTTATAACAATCCTACAAAATTTGGTTGCTTAATTCGATGATTTGATGGAGATTTGAAGAGATTTTTGTTTCTGATCATCTTGTTCATCAGATCTAAACTTTGCGCCAGTTCATCAGCTTTTGCGCCATATTCATCTAGAGAGAAACTGTCTTTTGCGCCCTGAACTATTGGAGCAAACCTAAGTTTTGCTTCATTTTCTTATCTGTGTTTTGCGCCACCAACAGTTAGAGAGAACCTCAGTTTGCGCCATCAACTGCTAGTGCAAACCACACTTTGCGCCACCCTCTACTAGCGCAAACCACACTTTGCGCCACCCACTACTAGCGCAAACCACACTCTGCATTTTTCGAGTTTTTCTGATTGATTAATTGTTCTAATATTTCAGATTAGATTTTCAAACATGAACCTACCTCTGGTGTTGGTTAAAGATTCAGATTTCGAACAATGGAGTGTTGCGTTCATCGACTTTATTGCAAGTAGAGAAAACGGAGAAAATATGATAAAATCGTTCAACGAAGGTCCGATGATCAGAACGAACAATAAAATGGAGAAAGATTATACAGCTGAAGAGATTAAAAGAATGAAAGCTGACAAGGAAGCTTCGTCCAACTTGATCCTTGCTCTTCCGAAACACATTTACAATCGCGTTGACTGTTTCAAACTCAACCCATTGTTTATGTGGAAAGAGTTATCAAAGCAAATGCATGGATCTGAAGTTGCATTTATAAAGAGAAAGGAAGAAGAAAAGAAAGTTGAGAAAGAGGATACGAAACAGAACATGTCAGAAGCTGAAAATGAAGATCTTAAGGAAAAGATTATTGAGCTCACAAAGATGCTGTCTGACATGGGAAAGTTGCTAAAAGTGGAAAAGGAAAATTTCAGAAAAGAAAGAACTGATCGTTTAAATGACAAAAAGTGCTACGCAAAGCAAATTTTATCTCTTTCTCAGAAAGTTTCTGAACTAGAAAAGGCTTCAAATTCTGAGAAGAAAGAAAATGAAGAAAAGAAAGTCCTTGAACTCAGATGCATAAACCTTTGTAAACAAAATTCAGATTTTGAAAAGGTTTTATTTCTTGAAAAAGAAAAATTGGAGAAAGAAAGGGTTGAGTATGAAAACAAAAGGAAAGTCTATGAAGCGAAGAATGAGAAACTGTCAAAGAAAATTTCTGAGCTTCAACAGGAATTGGATATAGAAAGACATGAGCTAGAAAAGAGGAAGGTTGCTGATTTTCAGGCTAGGAGCGTTAAAGACGAATTTCATGTTGAGAGGAAGATATTTCAGCAAGAAATACGAAAACTGACAAAGAATTTGGCTGTGTTATCGACTGATATCATGAAAGAGAAGTTGGTTAAGTCTGATATTCAGAAGAAACTTGATTTGGTGACCAAGGAACGGAACGACTTATCCTACAAAGTGAAGTCACTTAACAAATCCAAACGCTATTCTGAATGTCTGATTCGTCCTTTTAATCTGTTCTATGATCATTCAGTGGATAATTCGTCCAAGTATCAATATGCTGATCTTCCTTCATATAAGAAAGTTGTTGATCAAAACCCTCAGTGATTTGATAATGACCCTCTCCATTCTACTTAGTGAAAATTGTAAGTAAACAATGTATAAGAGTTTCACTATCGCTGATAAGTACTAAGACTGTTTTCAGTACCGCTGATAGGAACTCTCGTTCTTTAGATTAGACATTCAGCGAACCCTGTTCATTCAGCAAGCTCTGAGCATGTTCAGTCTTGTTGATGATCGCTGATGATCTCATATATTGTTCAGCGTAACTGTTCACCATAATGCTCTGAGCCTGTTCAGTCCTTATGGTGATCGCTGATAAGTTAGTTGTTTACTTATGATCCCTGAAGACACGTTTCACGTCAACATAGGTTCTACGCTGAAGTCGAAGATCAAGCTCAAGAACCAGCGACAAGTCTCCTAATGAACTGATGCGGATCAGCGAAGACTCAGATTTGTCCACTCAACGTGAAGTATCAAGTACAAGACTTCAGCTATCGTTGAACTTTGTCATTTGCTGATAAAGAATGATAAAGCCCCGAATCAACGTAAAGATGATCATGAAGTCCTCCTTACAAAGTACTTTTGTCTTAACCACCCTTGCACGTCTCCGTACGATATGTCAGAAAAGAACCTCCTTATAGTCTGAAATCGTACAACTACTCTGATGCTACACTGTTCACCATGCAGCTACTAAGGTTGTCTACTCAAGTCAGATCCTACAACCAATCAGCTGCTGCCACGTGTAAAGTATAAACTGCCATGCATTAAATGCATGCAGTATATAAGAAGAAGACCTCACTTCATTTTGAAGTACTCGTAAACTCTGGTCGAGTCATCCTTCTTATATTCTTGAGATAGGTTATTATTAGTAATTTCCTTCTCTTTCTTAGTGCAAGAAAACTTAGTGTTCCAACTTGTTTAGATTAGGATTTATTCCTCAGCTTGTTCCGCAACAAGCTGTAAATTGTTAATGATTTATCAATAAACAATTTAGAAAAGTAAAAACGTGTGTTTGTATTCAACCCCCCTTCTACAAACTTGTATAGCCCTTCGGGACCAACAAGTGGTATCAGAGCAGATTTGTTTAATCTCATAAACAAGATCTGATCTATACTAAGATTTCTCTTCCTAGCTATTTCTTAAAATGACTACCAACACCAACACAAACACAAACTATATTGACAACGGTTCTCTTGCAAACCCCCCTAGATTCTCCAGAGATAATTTTAATCTATGGAAAAATAGGATGATTATCTTCTTAGAAGGTGTAGACCCTACTATGCCTTATTATCTTGAAAACGGCCCATATATTCCTGTAAGAATTGATGTTGCAGTTCCAGCCGCTGAGAATAGACCTGCTATTCCAGAAAGGCTGATTCATAAGGAAATTCATATGTGGACTGATGAAGATAAGAAGAAATTGGCTATCGACACCAAAGCCAGATCCATACTCTCCATGGCTCTTCCTGACGAAGTCTACCATTCCGTCATGAACCTGAAAACCTCAAAAGCTATATGGGACACAATCTGTGTTCAGTATGCAGGTACTTCTGAAGTCCAGGACGTACGAAAGATCAACCTGGTAAGACAGTATGAAAGCTTCATTTGTGGTAAGAATGAAACTCTCTCTGAAGTACACCAACGTTTTAACTGCTTAATAATAGATCTAAAAACTGTTGGTAAGGAATATTCTAACTTTAAAGTACTGACAAAGTTTTTAGAATGTTTACCTGAAAGCTGGGATAGTTATTCAATGTGTCTCAATCTGTCAAAGGATCTAAAATCAATGACCCTTTCTACCTTATATGGCATGATGCTGAATCATGAGCAATCGAGTCATCTTAAGAAGAATCTTGTAAAAGATTCCAAAAGCACCCCTATTGCTTTAATCTCAGAGGAACCTTCTACTTAGCGACCCTCGGTCACTATCACTGAGTTGGAGAGTAACTCTGAAAGGTCATCAGATTCTGACTCTTCAGATCTTGATGAATCTTTGGCTCTCCTCACTAAAAAGTTCAGGAGATTCGCCAAAAAGAAAATGTTCAGAAAGAATAAACCTCTTTCCATTACTGACAAGCCAAGATCATCAGCTCCTGTTGATAAGGCTACTGCTACTTGTTTTAACTGTGAAAAGATAGGACATTTCGCTAACGAGTGCAGGTCAAAGAAAGTTTCGAGAAACTCAGCGTTTCCCAAGAAATCCTCTAACCTTAGGTCTAGAGATGACAAATACGCCAAGCTGAAAGAAAGGTACGTGAAGCTGAAAAGCTTTAAGAAGAAAGGCAAAGGCCTGATGGCTGACTACGATTGGGCTGATTCTGATGAAGAAGAATCATCATCTGACTCTGAAGATGATGAAGCCAATCTCTGTCTTATGGCCAAACTTGAAGATGAGGAAGAAAGTTCAGACATTCCCTCCACTTCAACCTCTGCTACTCAAGTATCACCTTCCTTCTTTACCAATATTGCAAATATTGATGAAGCTGATAGTCTTCGAAAGATCGATCTCTTGACAAGAAGTTTATATGAAGCCATGAATGGCAAAAATGTAGTTGAAAATCAAAACCTTGATCTCGCTGAACAGCTTAAAAACTGTCACCTTCAAATAGAAAATCTTTCTAAAATTGAAGAAGATTTTAAAGATCAAGTTCACCTAAATCAGCTAGTCAAAATCGAGCGTGAAAAAGCTATCGCTGCATTAAAAGCTGAAAAAACTACTGTTGATGGATGGTATAATTCCTCAACAAAGATCACGGAGATAATTAAGTCTCAGATTCCCCTGAGTGATAAACGTGGTCTTGGTTACAAAGCTGATACTCTAGAACCAACCACTGATCGTTCCATGCTCTTATTTGGAACTTTCGTATCCTCAGTCGCTGATACTTCATCCTCTCAGTGTTCCTCTTCTAAACCGCCTATCCCTGAGGAAATCTCTACCTTAACTTCTAAAGGTAAAGAAAAAGTTATTTATCCAAAACCTACCTCAGTCTTTAAAAACAAAGGTAAAGGAATTGCTTTTAACCAAAATCCTCAGAAGGGTATCTTTATACCTAAGCTGAATGCTTCTATAGCTTCAGCGATTCATCTATCTGGTTCAGGGAACAAGAACACTGGATATGTTCAGCGTGGATATATTCAGCGATCTACTCCCAGAATCAAAGTGGATGTTACTGGTAAGAAATCTAAAGAACTGATAGTTCCTCCTATTTCCAATACCAAAGGTGTACTTGATGCTGGTCCTTCCAATTTTAAAAATATGGCTCAGCATGCAAATGGTCCTAGAACTACTTTTGGTTATAGGAAATGTTATCATTGTGGACTTACAAATCATATTGCTAGTAAGTGCCCCACAGCCACCAAAGCTGAAAAGATAGCTAAGGTGAAGATCATTACCCCCAAGGCAAAGAAGACCATTGAGGTTAAGAAATTAACCAAAGTGAAGACTGACAAAGCTGAATCTTAAAATGCTGCGAAGACTGCTGAACCTTCCACCTCTTCTTCTACCTCCACTGACAAACGTGTACACATGGTTAAGTGGGTACCCAAGAAAAACTAATCTTCCTTTGTAGTGCAGGTTATGAAGGGTATCTGGTATCTCGATAGCGGATGCTCTAGACACATGACTGGAAAGAAAAGCCTGCTCGCTGAATACAAAAAAGAAAATGGTCCATCAGTGACCAGTGGTGGAAATGGAAAAGACTATACCTGAAGATTTGGTGTACTCTCAAATGGTACAACAATCTTCAGAAGAGTTGCTTATGCTGAAGTGCTGAAGCTTAATCTTCTAAGCATCAGTCAGCTCTGCGACATAAAGTGATCAAACCCTGAGTCATTTGATCTAATCGCCTATTCAGATAGTGATTTTGCAGGTTGCAAATTGGATAGGAAAAGCACCACAGGAGGCTGTCAGCTCCTGGGTGGAAAGCTGGTGAGTTGGACAAGTAAAAAGCAAAACTCAGTGTCCACCTCAACTGCTGAAGCTGAGTATGTAGCCGCTGGAAGCTGTTGTTCTCAGGTCTTGTGGATGAGAAATAAACTACTAGACTATGACCTTCATCTCTCGAAAATTCCAATCTATTGCGACAGCATAAGTGCCATCGCTATAGCCAACAATCCAGTGCTACACTCAAAGACAAAACACATTAAAATCAGGTATCATTTTATCAGAGATCATGTGATGAACGGTGATATAGAACTTCACTTTATCCCAACTGACTATCAGTTAGCTGATCTGTTCACCAAACCTCTTGATGAGACAAGATTCAACTTTCTCATCAGCGAGCTTGGAATGCTGAACTTTGAAGAGTAAAATCTTCAGCGGTTCACATTTGATCAGCGATAGGATAAAATCAACTTGTATAACCCATTCTATCATTCTCTCTCTGAACATAATTGATTCGCTGATGTCAAGGTATGTTTTCTCTCTTACTCGCTGACAATTGCATGTAAATGCAAGATTTCAAGACAAATTGCATCGCTGAATATCTCTTCCTTAATCAGCGATACTTTGAAATTTCTAAAACCAACACTGATATTTCTATTCAGTGCTTCATGTTTTCAAAAGTGTCCCTGAGCTTTCAAAACCTCAGAGACATCCTAAAATATGAAAGGACATCCGTGACGTCATGAAATGGATAAGCCCTGGCACGTTCTTTTTCTGACACACGATTGCACGTTTCGTTTACCTTCCAATCAAATGCAAACACGTGTCCATGTCATGATGAAAATCTTTTCTCGCTCAAGATTTTCTCTCTCTCTCTAATCTCACTATATAAACACATTTTGGGTTTATATTTTTCCTTTACGCAAACAACTTCTTCCTCAAGAAAACTAATGTTGCATTTTTGCTTTCAAGTTTTCAAGAACTATTCATCTTCTTCTTCTTCAACGAACCAGGTTATTATTTCTTTTATTTACCTGTTTCTTAAAACTTGTTAATGATCTTCTCATTGTTTTTACAAGATCAAACAAAAGAACTTTTTCAAAAATGAAATCATTTCTTTCATGGTTTTATGAACACAACCTTTCAATGGTTGTTCTTCAAGTTTAATCGCAAATATCTTAAACTTGTTCTTCATACGTTTTTCCAGAATCCTAATCCTCAAAGGAAACTGGAAAACAAGATTTTTTATTGGGTTTGCATTTCTTTTTCAAAAACAAGAAAACCCTAATCTTCATTAAGACATTTTTGTCTGAATGAAATGGACAAAAGTCGAACCATCTTATTGGAAAATCCTTCCACATTAAGATTATTCTTATTTGTTATATCTTTGGTTGAACTGATAATACAACAATGGCATCAACTGATATTCCTACTGCTGAAAACACTGCTGCTGCTGAGGAACTGGAAATCACCAAGGCTCCTCAGGTCAAGTTCACGCTTGAGGAACTCGATTGGATAAAAACAAACAATCTCTATGCGCTTTTCGAGTTTCCTCCTCGAAAGCAAGTCACACATCTGAATGATGCTGTGAATTTCCTCAAAACCTGTTGCCTCTCTACAGCCCTGACCATAACACCCCCTGCTCATCAACTAGTACTATCTCAGTTCTGGTATTCTGCCAGACACACTTAGCTCACATCGACCAAAGACCCCACGAAGAAAATCGATTGCATCCTCTGTGACACTGATTTTGGCACCATAAAAATCACCCCTGCCATTATCCGAAAAGCACTGAGCCTTCCCATCGCCACAAAAGAAAAACCTTTTGTTTCTCTCCCTGACCACAAGAAACATGCTGATAGGGAAGCCATCACTGTATTCTTTGATGCAATGGGTTATGTATGGGAAACAGGGAGGGACAAGAAGCCTGAGAAGAAGCTGACCCTCATCAAGAAATCAAAAATGCCCAGCGAGATGAACTTCATCTTCGCACACTTGATAAGCTGCATGACTGCAAAGACCGGCTCCTCTGATCAAGCCGCTCAACCTCAGCAAGCAATGGGATATGCATTGCTGAAAGGTCTTCATGTTGACTGGGCCTCGATAATCTACGATGATCTTGTGCTTAGAGTAGACTCTGCTGTTGACCGACCATCATGGGTTCCATACCCAAGATTCCTCAGCGCCATCTTACAAACCGGCCTGAAGAATAACTAACCAAAAGTAGGAGACCTGAAACTCTCTCAGGTTGGCCCTAAGGTACTCGACTTCAAACCAATGGCAAACGAGGTACGTCTCTCTACTCTCTTATCTATTCTCAATCCTCCTTCTTCTATTTCTGTGGCTACTTCAGCGACAATACCCCTCGCTGATACCCAGGCCACAAAATCTACTCCTCGTAAAAGGAAACACTCCACTACCCAACTTGGTTCCAAAAGGACTAAGAAAACTAAGGAGCAACCCCAACAATCTCATACTGAAGACTCCTCAGCTCATCTTGAAGAGCTGATGGAAAGTTCTGTGGTACGCTCTGCCACAGCTGAACAAGCCACCACTTCCATCCCAGCTTCAGCGTCTCTAAACGCTGAAGTTATAAACTTGGAATCGACCCAACCTCCTTCAGTCTCTCATAGGACTGAAGAAGTGATTCTCAGTGGATTCAACACTGAATCAGCTCCACATCAAACCTTCTCAACCTTCGCTTCTCTCTCTACTCCATTGGACTCTAATCCAGTTTTCACCACGATCACTGGAGCACCCGTCATTCTTCCAGAAGCTAAAGATGATAGTTTTCAAGGAATGATGGATGCAGGACCTGCAGAAATGTCCATGCGTACACGCACTCTAGCTGACGACATGGAACTTTTTTCAGGAAACAAAAGTTTTGACGACTTCACCAGCCCTCCTGCAGGTATACACCAACCCATATACACTGTAACTAAACCCCAAACTTCTGAGCTTTACTTTGTTCATAAGTACTTATCTGTTACAGGTCCTAATTTGGGAGACATCAACGCCTCTCTGAAGAACCTGGATACAAAGCTGAAAGGTCTCACCACTACTCTCTCAGACAACTCTTCAGCTGTAACAAACGCTAGAGAGAATCTCAACAAGCTGACAAAAGTGGTTGAACAGAAAGCCTCCAAAGCTGATTTGGAGAAGGTTGATAGAACTCTCGGTGACTTTGCCAAAGTTCTTGCTGATATCTACACCGACTACAACTCTCTCTCCTCAAGAGTTAACACCATGTCCAGCGAGGTCATAACGCTGAAGACATAGGTTGGTACTCTTCAGAGAGAGGTGTCCGCTGTAAAGACTGACGTGAGTTCAGTAAAGACTGACGTAAGTTCAGTGAAGACGATGGTACAGCAGATCCTGAATCACATGACCGCCCCTGCCCCTGCACCTTCAAATTTTACTACGGCGGATCGTGCTGAACTTTTAAAGATCAGTCCTGCTATTACTGGCGTAGAAGACAGAGTAGCAGCGATTGAAAACTACATTGGGATCCATGGCCAAGAAGGCAGGGAATCAACACCATCTGCTGAGTCATCGCATTCCTCCCCCACTCATCATGTGGAATGGGGGAGAAGAACTCAGAAGACCTTCCCCATGATGAATCTATCGAGGGGGAGAAGACTGAAGACCTTCCCCTTACTGAAGAGGGGGAGAAGACAAATGCTGGACCTCAGGGAGATGAAAACCCTGAGGGAACCGAGAAGCTTACCTCTGTAGCTGAGGGGGAGCAACTCAAAGAAGCTGCTGAAGAATCTGAATCTGAAGATGAAGATGAAGAAGCCGTCGACATCTCTGATGATGAACCATCTTCTTCTTCAAAGAATGATGATGATGACGATGATGATGATGACTCCTTTATCGTCAAGCCTGCTCAGAAGACTACAACTCTTAAAGGGATTTCGATAAACGAACCTTCAGGGGAGCGGACCAAATCAAAGCCTTCAGCGTCTGAAGCTGACAAGGGCAAAGGAAAAGGTGTTGCTGAAGACGATGAAAATCTGATGATCTTGCTTCAAAAGCCAGTTCGTCAGGTACACTACATCTTACTTCCTTACACTGCATCCTTCCTCTATCTATACACATTATCAGCTCTACTCTCCACAAAAAGCCTATACACTTAACCACATTCTTTCTCTATCTCTTTCATTCCCAAGTTCTTACTAATAAGATCGCTGTGTTTCAGCTAGTCCTCTCTCCTGTTTGAGGATATCGCTGAAGTTCCTACAGCTGCGACTTCACCAATAATAATCCCAGCTCCCAATGCTGAAGAAATAATCCCAGTCTTGGGTTTAACCACTGAGACTGATGAACCTAAAGAACAGCTGCTCTCTCACCAAAACAGACATTCCTTGGCTCCTCAAAAGCTGAGTGAAGAGGATCAAGAAAAGAGAGATGCAATGATCAAGAGATTAGAATATCAGTGAATCATCCTGAAGCGTGATCAACTTCCTTCTATTCCTCCAAAGTTCAGACTTTCACAAAAGGAATACCAGGATCACCTCAGAGCTGAAAGGTTAATCGCTGAAAGAAGGGAAGCTGAAGAAAAAGACAGAGAACTCGCCATCCAGCTTGTCCAAGAATCAGTTGAAGACCCCAAGATGAAACGAATTCCCATTCAAGTCCAACGTCAGCTTTGGGAAGATGCTCGAAAGATTGTCGAGAAGAAAACTGAAGTATCTCAATCCACCCTAAATTGGTGTAAAGAGAAAGTACACTTCAGATATCGTCCAGCAAGGATCAACAAGGTACAAATCTCTGGAAGAACAACTATCGGAGTACCTATTGTTGATATCCAATTGTTCAGAGAAAATGGCCAAACTGAAACCTTCGGAGCTGAAGCTGTCACAAGGTATGGTCTCTCTGAATGGTTGGAGATCAGGATAGCCATTCAGCAGTCACGTTCAAAGTACAAGGATCATGTCGAGAAACTTATCAATCGACAGATCGACTTGGTCTCATCTGTTGTGGATATTCCTCCTCCTCCTGCTCTTAAGCTGAAAAGAAAAAGGGCCTCTGCAAAGAAGAAGCTACAAGAATCAGATTCAGGTCCTCCTATACGAAATGAAACTGGTATTGGTTTCTCTCGCGATGAAGTGCTTGGTCCTGACCCTGATCTATCTGTCCTTGACATATCTCTGCCACCTGGTGAACGTTTCATCCCTGGTAAAGTCATAAGTAATCCTTACGGTATATTCTTTCGTGATTACGAGGGACGAGAATGTTTTCAACGTCTCGCTGAGCTACCAATCACTCCAATCGAACAGCTCAGAGATCTCATATACTGGTGTGAGTTTAGACAAGACCTTCTCGGACACTTCATGAAGCCGCTGATCTTCAAGGAAGCCCAAGAAAGAAGAAATCAGGGAGAAAAAGTCCCTGACTGGATGATCCCTACAACCCAGACCCTTGATGAACTTCTCATTAAGGAAGAACCTCTATAAGCTGATAAGATCGCCTTATTCTTCTATTTTATCAGTTATTCTTTTGTACTTGTAATTTATTTCGCTTGTACTTATAATTTTTCCACTTCCCTTTGTAATCTGATACGAAGTTTAAAGAAAAATTTCAGCGAATGTACTTTACTCCATAAGTACAGAAAAGATCCCAGAAAATAGTAAAAGGGACAAATATTTTATGAGTTCTTTTTATCCTTATGTTTTCATTAAATATCAATTTTCTCTGTTGCTATGTAATAATCAAATAGGGGAGAATGTTGATCCAAACCCTCAGTGATTTGATAATGACCCTCTCCATTCTACTTAGTGAAAATTGTAAGTAAACAATGTATAAGAGTTTCACTATCGCTGATAAGTACTAAGACTGTTTTCAGTACCGCTGATAGGAACTCTCGTTCTTTAGATTAGACATTCAGCGAACCCTGTTCATTCAGCAAGCTCTGAGCCTGTTCAGTCTTGTTGATGATCGCTGATGATCTCATATATTGTTCAGCGTAACTGTTCACCATAATGCTCTGAGCCTGTTCAGTCCTTATGGTGATCGCTGATAAGTTAGTTGTTTACTTATGATCCCTGAAGACAAGTTTCACATCAACATAGGTTCTACGCTGAAGTCGAAGATCAAGCTCAAGAACCAGCGATAAGTCTCCTAATGAACTGATGCGGATCAGCGAAGACTCAGATTTGTCCACTCAACGTGAAGTATCAAGTACAAGACTTCAGCTATCGCTGAACTTTGTCATTTGCTGATAAAGAATGATAAAGCCCTGAATCAACGTAAAGCTGATCATGAAGTCCTCCGTACAAAGTACTTTTGTATTAACCACCTTTGCACGTCTCCGTACGATATGTCAGAAAAGAACCTCCTTATTGTCTGAAATCGTACAACTACTCTGATGCTACACTGTTCACCATGCGGCTACTAAGGTTGTCTACTCAAGTCAGATCCTACAACCAATCAGCTGCTGCCACGTGTAAAGTATAAACTGCCATGCATTAAATGCATGCAGTATATAAGAAGAAGACCTCACTTCATTTTGAAGTGCTCGTAAACTCTGGTCGAGTCATCCTTCTTATATTCTTGAGATAGGTTATTATTAGTAATTTCCTTCTCTTTCTTAGTGCAAGAAAACTTAGTGTTCGAACTTGTTTAGATTAGGATTTATTCCCTATCTTGTTCCGCAACAAGCTGTAAATTGTTAATGATTTATCAATAAACAATTTAGAAAAGTAAAAACGTGTGTTTGTATTCAACCCCCCTTCTACAAACTCGTATAGCCCTTCGGGGCCAACAAAAGTCAACATGCAATGAAGAGTAAAAGGTACAACTCCTGAAAAAGATGTACCAAAATCATCGGTTCCCAACAAGAACACTAACCTGAAAGGTAAATCTTTTGTTAAACCTGGTTCACTATATTTCGCAAATAATTTAATCAGGTTTGCACAAAAGAAAATTTGTGTTCTTATTGTGGAACTAATGATTTTGTTAAAAATGATTATGTTCAATTTTGGTATGGTACTTATCACATTCCTTCTTATAAAGCTCCTCCTAACAAGTCAGGACACAAGACTCGTTGGGTACCAAAATCTACTTAATCTGTTTTTGCAGATTTAGAAACAAAGCGTCGAACTCTTGGAAGATGAAGTACCTGAGCATTCAACGTTTACACTGAACATCAGATAATTTCAGGGAAATTTCTATATTTTTCATACATGTGATAATTGATAAATCTTTTTGTATGTTGTAGAGAGAGAGAGAGATTCAAGATTGTTTGGTTTCTGAATACATCAGTTCAGAACCCGTGTTTAAACGTTTTTGGTTTTTGAACATATCAGTTCAAAACCCGTGCTTCAACGACTATGGCTTCTGAACAATTCAGTTCAGGACCCATACTTCAAAGACTAAGACTTCTAAACAAATCAGTTTAGAACTCATACTTCTCAGGTGATATCCTTAACTGTCACATCTTTCTGTTTCAAGGAACAAGTGGTGAAAGGTAACATTGCATTATGTTTTATCTCTACTGCTTTGAAAGTTTGAATCTTCACAAATTTAATTCAATGAGATAAAAATTTTCAATTTTCATTCATTGAATGAAATGTTTGTCAAGGGTGATTTTACAAGTGTTTTTGTATTATCTGAGTTACATCTGTTTCATCTTTCATTTCTGAAATAAATCGAAAGGTCAGCAAAACATGAATGAAATTATGTTGAATGATCAATGTTATGTAAATCTGGACTTATATAGATTATAATGCTCAGAAAACCTAAGTGTCAGAATGATGAATGGAAACGAAAATATGGGGGAAGCACTATGTTTTAGAACCAAGTGATTGAGATGCACTATGTTTTAAATCTAAATATTTAGTTTGAAAGTTTGTGCCTGTGGCCTTTCTGGTTTGGGAGAGTAAGTCCTAAGGGGTGCTCGACACCTAGTCCCTAAGGCCAACTGGTTTGGGATCGGCTGACCCAAATCCTGCTATAGAACCAGATAGAATGCCATGTTCTACTGGTACAAATGGGTTTAAGATATATCGATGTGGCCTTTCTGGTTTGGGAAAGTAAGTTCTAAGGGGTGCTCGACACCTAGCACCTAAGGCCAACTGGTCTGGGATCTGCTGACCCAAATCCTGCTATAGAACCAGATAGAAAGTCATGTTTAACGGTGTATCTTATTCCTACTAAACTTTTTGATTAAAAGATGCCAATGAGCACAAAATCAAAAGATGCCAATCAGCACAAAAGAAAAGATGCCAATGAGCACACATCTCGTGAAACTTGGGGATAATACAAAGTCGCGATAAACCAGTAAATTTGTGAAAATTCTGATTTTGGACAAATAGTGTGTGTAGAGCAAAGTATTCTTATATGTTTTAGAACTGCATATGCTTGTAGCTGATCATATTTCGCATGCTAGCACACCAAATAGATTTAATAAAGGGGTTGAAACTGAACATTTGTAACTTGATATGCAATGATGTCTTGTTTTTGAATCCAAACACATGCATTTGATTTCATTTGATTGAAAAATTTGTTATATTTCATTAAGTTGGATTTCTTTTGTAAAGTTTTCAAATGATCAAATGTTAGTAGTTATAAAATATAGTTCAATGAATTTTATTTTCCTTGTATAAATGTTTTCCTTAAAGCACTGTATATGAAATGAATAATTTTAATGAAATATATGCATACTTTCAGGGGGAGAAAACAAATTGCTCCAGAATTCTTATTTTGAGGGGGAGCAAGGTTATTCATTAAGGAGGAGATTGTTAGTGATACTCAGAGACGCGACTGAAATTGAAAATGGTTTTTGATGATCATGATGCTCACTATCATCGAAAAAGGGGGAGAAATGTTTAATTCAATTTCATGTCAAAGAGCTTTCAAGTCAAAGATTCGAGAATAAAGACTGAAGAAAATATGTTATTCTCGAATAAAGAAGATTCCGTCTCAAGATAGTAATAGGGGGAGAATTCTTCAAGAGTTTAAGAAAAATCGATTGATTATCTTGGTTTTTCAAGAAGATCTCTTTTTCTTAAACTTGTGCTACTCTGTACCAAAATGCCTTGTGTGAAGAAACAAACTCTCCACGTCTGAAGATTTTGTGACAATTTGACTTTGACAAGCCATGATAAAGACCGAAGATTCTTCAGCACTATATTTCATCATTTGATCTTCTGACAGCTCAAAGAGGGAGATTGTTCAAAGTGCTGTAAAGTGAAGGGCTGAAATGTTAAAGTTCTGAAGATCAAAGAAAGCCAAAGGCTGCTGTTCTCAAATGTTTAAATCTTAAATCCAAGGGGGAGATTGTTAGGTATAAATATGTCTTCAAGATTTAATGTTCAAGTCTTTGTCAAAGTCATTGTATAAAGTCAAAGTGAGAAAGTCAAAGTTAGCTAATTACCTTAGTTAGTCTTGAGATATATAAGCATTTGTCTAGTTGTATCATGATGGAACGATTGTAAACATTGATCATAACTCATATATTGTAATAGAGAGCTTAATAGACAACATCACACTTTCTCTCTCTATACTCTCTCTCTAGATCTTGTGCGAATTCATATTATTTGATCATATTGGGACACACAATTACCAACGGATGAAACCGACAGAGCAGTTATGAACATTAAAACAACAGAGACCGTTGCGACCGTTACTAGAGGAATTCATGGAGTCATTAAATGCATTCGAAGACTATAAATACGAAGGCAAAGTCATCATCTCAAGGGCATCGAATTCTGGAATCACACTGCGTACTCAAGAACATCCGAAGCAAAGAACTTTCTCTCAAGTGATCGCTCTCGACACACGACATACACTCTCGACCTACAGTCTTCGCACACGATACTTGTTTTTACATTCGATACACTTGTTATTTTTACATTTCAAGTCTTTTGTATTGTAATCATTGTACTTCGACTCCCGAAACATAAGGATATCGCCCCTGTTTGGCGACCATAGTGCAGCGACGACTTCCACAGTCGTTCGCGGGTTTTTTCCTCGTTGAGGTTTTTCCCGCGTCACCAAATTCCTTGCGTCTTATTTACATTTTTGTCTTTGTCGCACGCTTTGTCAAAAAATTCTTTTCTTTAGTTGTTAAGCTCCACAATCAACCTTAAGTTGTACTTTTGTGCGATTTTTGGCATTAACAACGGACGAGCTCTTAATGACTTGACAGTGGTTACAAAACCAATCATCAAAGCGCATTCAATGCCGACAACGGTTACAAAAGCGAGTCATCAAGGCACATTAATGACCAGCGAACCCTATATAAAGGCTTGCTCCATCTTCGAAGGGGGAGGACGAATTCATCAAGCTACATACACTTGAACAACCGCATTTACACCTACTTCTACATTTCCCTCTCAATACAACAGAGTATTCAAACACGTCTCGCTATCGCAAGTGTCGCACGACGGCAGTTCGAACCACACGACAGCAGCTTATTTCGCCCATTTTTACGCACGACACACGACTTTTTCACACGACTAAGTTTACTTTTTCTATAATTGTAACTTATTGTACACAAAATACTTGTTTCCAAAGGATTGTCGCCCCTGTTTGGCGACCATAGTGCACTGTCGACTCTCACAAAGTCGACCGCGGTTTTCCCTCGTTTTGAGGTTTTCTGCGTCACCAGATCTCTTGTCTCTTTTACTTTTTTCTCGCAATTATGTTGTTTGGCTTGAGATACGTTTCTTTAGTTGTTAAAAGTCCACATCGACCTTAAGTTGTACTTTTGTGCGATTTTTGGCACTAACAATATACATGTCAACTTTTAAAGAAAAATGTTAGGCTAAAAGTCTAGTGAGTTTAACAGTTACAGAATAAAGCTATAAAATATTAAAATGGAAACCGTAGCTTTAATCTAACAATTATATCATTTAAACCAATTTTGCACTTGGAAGAGATTAACATATCTTATGATGACGGGGAGACCCGATTTCCCTTGAACGTGATAAAACACAAAAGTAAGCCACAACTCACGTTATATAAGTTTCACTTACGGACAATAGTCATTACGATCTATCAACTACACTATCTATACCGTGGGTTGTCCAAAATCCGAGTTTAGACTTGTTCACTATGAAATTACATTCTACTGCTTTATGGATGATGCTTGACTCTTGAACCCACACCTTATTGGCAACAAAGAGTCAATGCCTATTTCAAGTTACAATAGAGAATTATTATCACATAAGAAATTTTATAAACACAAAATCTATGCCTATGAATCCATTAAATTTTAGTCTAACATATTTAAACCTTCAAGATGTACCATACCAATAGTTAATACATAAACATTTATGTACAAGAAGCCATCAAGTGTTTAAATCCAAGTTTTGTCAATAAAACCATAAATATGGAAATCACAAATTTAGGCCAAAACTCAACAAAATTAGAAATAGTTATCATTTAATTATATAAAATCATTCTTCATAATCATTTCATCAAAATACAAAACCCTCAAAACCCTAGTTTTAACCCAAAATTTCCAAAATCAACCAAACAAGGAGTAAATGCTATTAAAGCTTGAGAAAGATATATGTAACATTTTAACATGTATAAATTTTTGAAAAGAAGTAGGATGAAGTCACCTTACTTGGTTTTAATAAAAAACAAAAAACCAAGAAATCACGAAAAAGGAGACGAAACTCTTTGATCTTGCACCCTAGGTTGTATCCTTAGCTTGGATGACGATGATTCAATTTAAAATCCAAGAAAAGTGCCTTAAATGTTATAGGTGTTGCAATAAATGAGGGAAAAGAAGATGAGAGAATATGAGAAAAAGTAGATGAAACATTTATGAAATAAACACTGAAATATGTAGCTATGTCCCCGGTGTGACTTTGACATGAGATTGTGCCATAGGGAACAATCGTGGGACTCAATCGAGCCACTTGTACCATGGTCCCCTCCTTGGCGACAATGACATGCGAATCTGCCACTGGCATAATCGCCAGGCACAGTAGCGCCATATGTACCGCAAATGTTTCTTTCTAAAAGTCACCCGTCTGAGTCTTTTCTTCCTGCCAGATACTTTCTAATACATTCCAAGTGTTATATAGCAAATAGAGTCATAACCTAACTACGATATATATATATATATATATATATATATATATATATATATATATCTAAATGTCTTCAAGTTTAACTACAAAATTTCCGGGTGTTACATGATAAACAACCTGATAGTTGATGTAGAAACCCCAATTCTCTTTGAATGTGATGAAATCAAAATATGAGCGGAAGCAAATAAGTGATGTATATCACAATCTATACCATAAAAAGTAAACTATGAAGGTAAAGACATTACCGATTGAAGAAGTCATCGTAGTCATATGTCTTGATTGAGAATTCTTGAGAATACAATGAAGAACACCAAGAATACACCTACTGTGCATATAAATCTCTCTCTAGAACTCTCTGTAGGTTCCCAGATTCACGTTGTATCATATTAATGGTAGTAAAATAGACAGCGGAAGCATATTAAATAAAACCATTAAAATGAGTGATTGTGTAAACGATAAGTGAACTATGAGAATCAAATATTGAACAGTAAAATGATAACAAGATCAGATATAAAAGCTGCTCATATATTGATAATGAATCACACCAAGAACAAGTTAAAGTGTGTTCGGAAATCTCATAGGACAACAATATCGTACGGAGGTAGTGCTCGGGATTGCTGCAGTATGTGCTTAAACAATTGTGGAAAAACTACTCTTCCCAAAGCTTACAATTGTTGTTCCACTACCTCGCTATTTATAGACCTGATAAAGTGTAGACAGTGTACTATCGTACCCCGGAATGACACGTGGAAAATGTGTCTCCAATTTTGGGCATACGTGGAAATTGTGGATACGTGTCTAACACTTAATATTTCCTACGAGACTTAGACTGACGGAGATCTTCACTTCACCAGAGCTCTGTTGGTCTTCTTTTAAATACTTGTTCCTGTTGGAAGTCTTCGACAGAGCTCTGTTGGATCCGACAGAGCTCTGTTGAGCTCTGTTGGTCTTCTTGATGAAACACCTTCCAGGTCTTCTGTCTGATCTCTGTTGGTCTTCTGACTTGAACTATTTTCAATACTTTTACATGACAGATACTTGGGGCTAACAATCTCCCCCTAAGTATTGAAAATAAAAATTTACAATTGACAAGAGATTAAACAAAAGAACAGATAACTTTTACCTCTGTCGATGCCTTGCACTAATCTTTTGGAATATTACAAAAAGATTAAAAGATCAGTACATTTAAGCATAATTATCTCCCCTAAGAATTCTGTCGAATCTTCTGATTAGAGTACGGAAGTCCAGCATCAGATCAATCTGGTCGATGAAGAGTTTCTGCTGTTCTTCTGTACACTTGTTTCTTGGGAGATCTTGGATTATGTTCTTGATGTATACCAGTGATTCACTTGAGTACTTGTGGGCTTCATTTGCTCTGATGGCCTTCTTTATGCCCTTTTGTCTGCAGATAAAGACTGGAGGATCTTCTACTACAGTTCCAGTTCTGTGATGACCATAACCCTCAAGGTTTTCGTTAGGAAGTGCAATCACTAGTTTCTCCACTTCAAACTCTATGCCAAGTTGATAATCAATCTGTATTCGGAGATTGATGTGTTCTTGCATAGCAAATCTGACTTCTGGTAGCGCAGTTCTGGCCGATGTGTATCTTTCTGAGAAGTTCAAGCAATATGCGTGGAGTAAGATCAGGTCATATGGATTCAGAAGGACGACATCATTGTCATTGAAGATTTCATTTCTGCCTTCTGTTGATTCCACAGTATACTCATGGTATGTGACCCTGTCGTGTTGAAACTTCTTGTGCTTGATGTCCAGAATTCTGCGGATACCGAAGTTTATATTGATGGCTCTGTTCTGATTTGACTTGGTTTGGATGAACTTTAGCCTTGCATCAGAGATGGTGTTTATCCTGATTGGGTTGAGGTATGGGTTAATGGGTACGGCATTTACAGGGATGATGTCTCTGTCAGCATAGAGAAATGCAAATACCGTTTCTAAGGCATGTTTTTCGGTGTGAAAGGTAGAGGTTTCTGGGTTCTGTTCTGTTACGGTTGGGTTTGGGTCATTGTGGGTCTCTTCCATAAGGGTGTCGATGTGAGCAGATTCGGCTTGACTTATTTGTTCTTCAGCAAAGGATTGGTCTGTCCTTTCTGGTTCTTTTGTTGGAGAAGTAGGAGGGGTGTCTAGGCAGATGATCTCTGGTGGTTCTTGCGATGACTCTTCTGTCGCTTTGATGACTCTGTTCTTGAACATGTAGTCGAATGCCACTTCAGTCATATCTGTCATCCCCTTTTCTCCTTCTGTAGTCTCTGCCTCAGTCGCTTCTGTGACTTTCCCTTTGCCCTTGGCTTCTTTTTCAACCTCTTTCTCCTTCTCTACCTCTTTCTCCTCTTTCTCCTTCTCCTCTTTCTCCTTCTCCTTCTCCTTCTCCTTCTCCTTCTCCTTCTCCTTCTCCTTCTCTTTCTCCTTCTCCTTCTCCTTCTCCTTCTCCTTCTCCTTCTCCTTCTCCCCCTTTTGTTGTTCTGAGGACTCACCCAATTGATTGTCGGATTGACCTTCTTGAGCGTCTTCAAAGTCATCATCATCGTCAGAGGAATCAATTTGAGCTTTTGGTGAGGAGTGAACAACAAACTTCAGACCTGTTTTCTGTCTCTTGCTTGCAGGTTCGTCTGTGGGTGCTTCTTCTGCAGATCTTTTTGATGTAGATGCAGTCTGTAAGATGATATTAGAAAAGTTTGAGGCTGCCTGTTTCATCACATCTTCTACCTCTGTTGCAGCGGCTCTGATTTCTTCTACTTGAGCCCTGAAGTTGACTTTGTGAGTATCAAGAGACGCTTTCACATGTTGCTCTGTTGCCTTAGCCTTCATTACGAATTTTGATGAGATCGTCATCATCCGGCTTAGAACAGATTTTCTGAAGTTTCCCATTTGCCCAACTGTCATGGGTAGGTCATTTGGGTTAGGGCTGGAGATGTTGAGTGGAGTAGCAGATGAAGTGGTTGCTTCTTTTATGGATTCCTTAACAGAGTTGGTAATTAGCCCTGTCAAGGTTCTGATATTAGATTCTGAAAGAATAACCGTGGGGATGGGAAGGGTTCTGTTCATCTGCGCTGTGTGGTTCTCTGATATAAGTCGCTTTAGGTTTTCAAGTTCTGTCGAAGTCTTTGTAACTTCCTCTGCGCTGACTGATCGTAGGTCGGCTATCTCTGTCGTCAACTTTGCAATCTCTTCTCCTCTGACCCTTTCAGACTCTGTTCTGAGTGTTGCAGCTTCGTCATATCTTCGAGTTAGATCAGCATGCTTGTTTGAGATGTTCAGCAGTTCTTCCCTAAGAGAAGCATTTTCCTTGCGGATCAGCTCCTCCTTTTGTTCATTGATAAGTTTATACTCGTTCAAAGAGTTGTTGATACTGTCACAGAAGCTTTCGAACTCTGCTCTTGTGACAGTGTCAACGAGGGTCTCCTTGGTTCCAACACATGGTTCCAATTCTGCCTCGAGTTCAGAGGCGCCTCCGTCAAGAGTTGTTTTGATGTTGGCTCTTGGAGGGCTTCCACCTGATCCTTGATGTTCCCTTTGAGGGGAAACAACTACAGGTGTTCTGACCAGAGTTTCCTCTTCCAGCTCAGGTTCTGAAGAAGGAAATCTGGTGTGATAGGAAGCATTTGGATCAAGCAATGTCTTCCCTTGTTCTACTATGGTCTCCCATTGTCCCTGAGTCGGATATATGATACGTGAGATTACAAAGATCTCTGGTCTAATTTGTGTAGTCTCTAAATGAGCCACAGAGGCATCATCGTGTGGAGGTGACCTATTGATGTTCTGGGGCGAATGAACATCACTACCAAAGATAGTTTCCCCGGCTTCGTGCGTATCAGAGGTATGAAGAAGTGCCTCTGATGGTATAGGCTGGTTTGGGTTCGAGGTGTGCACCTCTGTTTCAATAATCCATTGGTCTTGATCACCAGGATTAGATTGTGTGGGAGCACTGGGATGTGGGCTAGGATTTCTCTCAGATGTGTCATCTTGGACATCTTCTTCTATCCTCACATTTTCCTCGGCACCTAAGGCTGTAGAACGCTCGGGTTCCTCTATGTTATCTATTTGCTCACCAGTATCAGAGGAAAGAACTTCTACCTCTGGTGACTCCTGTACTCCCTCATGAACAGTCTCCATAGTGGATGCTCTGTTCCCTATTTCCTCCATCATCACTCTAGAGGAAGACCCCACTTCGGGTACTCTTACCTCTGGTCCGTTTCCTTCTTCCACTCCTATTTCCTCACTTGTACTCTCCTCAGATGGCTCAGAGCCTAAGTATGCTGGGGTTCTCACCTCAGGTTCTTGAGGTTGAGCAGCATGTCTATAGTTTTGGATAGAAATGTGGTCTGGGCTTATCAGAGCGAGCATTGTACCTGGAACGCATCGAATGAGGGGATATTCTCCTGAAGTGGTGGGATTGAATCTGGTCATGACCCAGTTCATGAACATATTGCCTTGTTGAGTCAATTCCAGACTCTGAAATGCTCTTCTGATTACCAACCCGATAAACCTTGGAAACTTGATGTTCTTCAGGAATTTATGTTGCCCAACTTCTCCTCCTTTTGCAATGGCGGAGGTCTTGAGATTAACGGCAGTGAGAAGGTCGGTGTAGAGAATGCTGGCATAGTCAAGGTTTCTTTGAAAGAACAATCCATACATTATCTGTAGGATTTCTATGCTGGCTTGATCTTGACTACCAGATTTTCCTGTGAGGGTTCGGTTCAGTGCAGAGAACATGAAATTCCACACTGGTGGTAGATTTTGTCTTTTGAATGCTCCGATGCGGGTGATATCTTTGTTGTATCCTAGAAATCGTACAAACTCCAGAAGGACAGCAGTGTTGGGTGGCTTCTCGAAAGCTTCTATGTTGAGCTGTCGCTTGCTCTTCATTCCAAGAATTCTCCGCAGGGTAGTTGCTCTGATTCTGATCGTTCCTGAACCTCCATCTCGACCAGAATCCACATTGCCGATTATTCCGTTGAGCTCTTCTACGTGTTGGCATGTAGTCCACCACTGCTTGATGTAGAGCTCAGGAATGTTGTCGTCGAAGTCTGTTAGGGCTTTGAAGATTTATGAGTTTCTGAAGAACTCCAGAAATATGTGGTATGTAGGTAGATAGAGAGCAGGGTTTGGATCTAATCGATGGTTGCTTTCAGCGAACTCGTATGGGAGAATAACAATTTGGTCGACGGGACCAATACGGCTTGAATCTGCTGAGTGTTGAGGGTTTGCCATTTTTGCAGGTTTGAGTTTTGAAGGTTTGAATGAAGAGGAAAGATGAACAGGGTTTAAATAAAAGAGGGTCAAGGTTTTGGATATTTATAGTCCGAGCTTGTGGCTGAGTAATCGCTGCAGATACTGTAGGCACTCGAGTTTCAGAAGGTGGAGTGGCCTGAAATGTGTATCGTGGGGACAACTAGTGGTTTAGCTTTCAATTGGAGATTGCCACGTGGATTTGTTTTGACCACTTTTGTGCAAGTAAACCGTCGCGGTTAGAGATGTGTGGGTTACAAGTGGTTGACGTTTAGAAATAACCCGCACCTCTGATGTCGTTACTTTTGATGACGTGTTCTGATGACGTGGCAGAATAGGCTAACAGAGCTCTGATGGAGCTGTGTTAAGTTGCTTCTGTTGCGTGGCCTCCATTTCTTACCGTTACCTTTACCAGAACTTGTTCTGATGTGAGATGGTCAGAACTTTACATGATCAAACAGAGTTCTGATGAGAAGCAACAGAGGCTCTGATGAGATGTCAGAGTTCTGACTGGTTCTCCAAAAGATTTAGCTTTAAGCTCAAAAAGCAAAGTCAATTTGGTTTTGGAAATTTGATTATTGACTTGCTCCCCCTAAAACCATGCAATTTTCCTTTATAAGCTCCCAATTTTCCTTTATAAGCTCCCCCGAAGACAGATGAGCCATCCCTTCCTTTGATTTTTTTTTTAAACAAAAGAACTTTTGTACGACAAAAAAAAATGCGCGACAGAATTCTTGTGTACAACAGAACTCTGTTGAATTATCCTACCCAACTTTTTGACAGAGCTCTGGTAGGAACATCAGAGCCTCTGTTGATTTTAAACAGAGTTAGGAGGACAAGTTCAGCATACCCAGTTTGCTGATTAGGAAGTTAAATCTCCTTTCATTAAGGGCTTTTGTAAACAAATCAGCAAGCTGGATGTCTGTTGAAACAAAGTACATTTCAATAGTCCCCTTTTCAACATGATCCTTTATAAAGTGATACCTTATGTCGATGTGCTTAGTCTTCAAGTGTTGAACTGGGTTGGTTGTTATGGCAATGGCACTCTTGGAGTCGCATAGAATTGGAATTTTACCATACTCTAAGCCATAATCTCTGAGTTGTGTCTTCATCCATATTACTTGGGAGCAACAACTAGCAGCAGCAACATATTCCGCTTCTGCTGTAGAGGTTGAAACACAGTTCTGTTTCTTGGATGTCCAACTCACCAACTTTTCTCCAAGCATTTGGCAGCTACCAGAGGTACTTTTTCTGTCGTTCTTGCATCCTCAATAGCCTGAGTCTGTGTAAGCTACAAGCTCAAAACCAGAGTTAAGAGGATACCAGAGACCCAAAAATTGAGTCCCTTTCAGATATTTAAAGATACGTTTGACAGCTGTTAAATGAGTTTCGGTAGGATTTGCCTGAAATCTGGCACAGAGACAGGTTGCATACATTATATCAGGTCTACTGGCGGTTAAGTACAAAAGTGACCCTATCATGCCTCTGTAGTGCTTGACATCTGTTGGTTCACCATTAGGATCAGAGTCAAGTTTAACTCCAGTGGCAATAGGAGTTTTCATTGGTTTTGAATCATTGAGCTTATATTTTTTCAACATGTCAGAGATGTATTTGGACTGACTTATGAAAGTCCCTCTGTCAGATTGTTTGACTTGTAAACCCAGGAAGAAAGAGAGTTCTCCCATCATGCTCATTTTGAATTCACTTTTCATTAAGGATTCAAACTTATCACAGTACTCTTGTCGTGTAGATCCAAAGATAATATCATCAACATATATTTGTACCAGAAGTATATCATTTTTGTATCTCCTGAAGAATAGAGTTTTATCGACGGTACCTTTCTCGAAGTGATTGATCAACAGAAATTTGGACAGAGTTTCATACCAGGCTCTGGGAGCTTGCTTAAGACCGTAGAGCGCTTTGTCTAGTTTGTAAACGTGGTCTGGAAACTCTGAGCATTCAAAACCAGGAGGTTGCTGGACATAAACTTCTTCTTGCAGCTTGCCATTTAGAAAGGCAGACTTGACGTCCATTTGATAGACCTTAAAACCTTTATGAGCAGCATAGGCTAGGAAGATTCTTATGGCTTCTAGCCTAGCCACAGGTGCAAAGGTTTCGTCATAGTCAATTCCTTCTTCCTATCTGTATCCCTTTGCAACCAGACGGGCTTTGTTTCTGATGATAATCCCATCTTCATCCTTTTTGTTTCTAAACACCCATTTGGTTCCAATGGCCGCTTTGCCTTTTGGGAGTGGAACCAAGGACCAGACTTTATTTCTCTGAAATTCCAGAAGCTCTTCTTGCATAACTTCGATCCAATTTGGGTCCTCTAGGGCTTCAGAAATCTTTTTCGGCTCAATCATGCTTAGAAAATTTACAAAGAAGGCTTCATTGATTGTGTCCGATCTTGTCTTTATGCCATCATCAGCAGCACCAACGATAAGATGATGAGGATGATCCTTTGTCCATCGTGTCATGGGAGCATGGACAACGGGTGGCGTTTGTGCTTCTGATGGGAAAAGACGAACTTCAGCATCAGAGTTCTGTAGGTTTGGACCAGGGCTCTGTGGCACACAACTTTGGAGAGTGGCCTCATTGCTCTGAGAGTCATTAACAGGGCTCTGTGATGGTGAACTTTCAAACAAGGAATTTCTTCCAACGTTTGTCATTAGAGGTGATGAAGGCTCTTGTTCAGGTTCTCTTTCATTCTGGTGTGGTTCCTCATTTCTCTGAATTACTCTTGTAGACAGAGAGGTAGATGGTGAAGTATTAGAGGGACCAGTGAGAGATGTACCTGTCAGATTTTGATATGTTGAGTTCTGAGCTTGATCTCCTCTGTTTATGTTATCATATGAATCATCATCGAAGAAATCATTGAACATGAGATTGATGTCTTCTTCCCTTGATCTAGAAGAATTTATCTTCTCTTGTTCTGTCTGTGTCCCCTCTGTTGATTTTCGATCAGAGGAGCTTGATATGCTTTCATCAAAGGACACATTTACACTCTCTTGAATGACCCGACATCTGGTGTTGTAGACTCTGTAGGCTTTAGAGGTTAAGGAATAACCAATAAAGATTCCTTCATCTGCTTTCTTGTCAAACTTTCCCAGATGTTCTCTGTCATTCAGTATGTAGCACTTGCAACTGAAGACATGAAAGAATTTCACATTTGGTCTTCTGTTGTTAATGAGTTCATAAGGAGTCTTCTTGAATCTTTTTACAATTACAGCTCTGTTTTGGGTAAAACAGGTTGTTGAGACTGATTCTGCCCAGAAGTTCATTGGAAGAACAGAGCCAGCCAACATGGTTCTGGCGGCTTCTACTGGAGTTCTGTTCTTTCTCTCCACAACTCCATTCTGTTGCGGAGTTCTTGCTGCTGAGAAGTTTTGGGAAATACCTTCCTCTGTTAGGTAGGCATCAATTTTGGCGTTCTTGAATTCTGTCCCATTATCACTTCTCAACTTTTGTACCTTTAGATCTAACAGAACCTGTATCCTTTTCAACAAACTAATCAGAATTTCTGGGACATCAGATTTTACTCTGATGAACTCAATCCAGGTATATCGAGAATATTCATCAATTAAAACAAGGATATACTTTTTGCCCGACAGACTTTGCACAGAGATTGGACCGCAGAGATCCACATGAAGCATATGCAAAGGTCTGGGACAACTATGATCACTCTTTGTTCTGTGTGAAGATCTTTTCATCTTTCCAAGTTCACAAGCAGAACAGAGATGGTCTTTGTCAAATTTCAGAGAAGGAAGTCCTTTTACTAACTTCAGTTTCACGAGTTCGTCAAGATTTCAAAAGTTTAAATGAGCAAATCTTTTGTGCCAGAGCCAGGCATCTTCATTATTCAAAGACACTAAACAGAGTCTTTCTGTTGTAGTGTTTTGGCTTGGTTTGAAATTCATTTTGTAAAGATTGCCTTTTCTATCAGCTCTTAAGAGTTCTTGACCAGACTCAGAAAGTAGTAAGGAACAATATTTCTTCCTGAAATTGACATCAAATCCGTGATCACAGAGTTGACTTATACTGAGAAGATTATGATTTAATCCTTCAACATAAGAAACTTCAGAGACTGAAACACCACCATTTACTAATGTACCATAACCTTTAATCTGTCCGCCATTGTCTCCTCCGAAGGTTACTACACTTCCAATTTTGTTTTTAAAAGAAGTCAGCAGCTCCTTATTCCCCGTCATGTGCCTGGAGCATCCAGAATCCAAGTACCAGATCTGCACATGAGGTTTCTGCAAGACAGATTAATTTCTTTTAGGTACCCATTGCATAATGGGTCCTTTCTTGTTAGGCTTAGGTGGATTATCAGATTTTCCTTGAGATTGTTTATACTGAGATGATGTGCCAGAGGTTTTCCTTTGTGTATTCTGAACAGTCTTGACATTTTTCTTTTGAACCGACTTATTCAGAACACAGTGGGG
Organism: Saussurea involucrata; assembly: GCA_033807775.1. Lineage (NCBI taxonomy): Eukaryota > Viridiplantae > Streptophyta > Magnoliopsida > Asterales > Asteraceae > Saussurea > Saussurea involucrata. The sequence continues at coordinate 172,342,407 of CM066314.1, forward strand.
ACCATTCAGATGGTTTTGCAATTTATGTAACAGCTGAATACAGTTGCAGTTTATGGAGCATAACTGATGCACATTGTTTTTATTCAAGAACTGTTTGAATGGAGCTTGATTCTGAAAGATTTTAGGACCAGATGTCTTTGCATACAATCTGTCCTGACTTTGTTTCTTAAAATTGTTACTCTTAGGAATAGACTCTTTTGACATGAAATTCTTGGAAATGGACTCATTTGAACGAAAAGAATTTCTTCCTTGATTTACACCGGAATTCGGAACAGACTTAGCTATCCACTTTCCCTTCTGTTCTGGTGTGAATCTTACAGGTTTGAAAGCAAGAGGAACATTTGAGTTTACAAAGACGCTTTTGTTTTTCTCTTTCTTCTCTACTTCTACTGCATTAGAAGCAAGAATCTTGAAATCTTTGTTGTTAAAGCTTGTTACTGGTATAAATCTTGACTGTTTCTTAAAGAAAGAAACATCCTCTTTTAGATCCGAAGATCCTACCGGTAGTTGCTTTAACTTGTGTAAGATGTTCTTTTGACCACAGAAGATTTGTTCATCTACCTTGGAGTCAGAGTCACAATTAGAGGCTAGAAAGTCTCTAGTGGATCTGTTGGAGGAATTTGATTCAATGGGTATGACAGGGATATTTGTTTTAACAGATCTGAACTTTCTCAACTTTGGCTTTAAAGAATCAGAGATAGCATTTTCTTCAATAACTTTCAACAAATCTTCTTCAAAAGATGTTCTTATAGATTCAGAGGTAGGAGAGAAAACTGGTGCTTCTGGATTAAGTTTGCTCTGTGGCATTTCAACAGAGGACTTTGTCTCAGAAGAAGCAGACTTCTGTCCTTTGAAAGAATTGAAGTTGAAAATCTCTTTAGTATCCAAGTCCTTGACGGAATTAGGAACTATGATTTTAGCTTTTCCTTGATCAAGAATAAACTCGGAGGATGGTTTCAAAACCTTTTTATGATCAAAGGAATCATAGCTAACGTTCCTAAAGTCGAGATTTCTTGGTTTTGAGAAAGCATCTGACGTTTTGGTTCTTTTGAAAACAACATTACCAGATATCACGTCCTCTTGGATTTTTCCAATACAAAAGGCGGAGGACAAAGATGTCTTCTTCCTTTCGTTGTAGGGAGCAAGGTCAGAGAAACCAAGACCTTGCGTATCCATCTGTGAATTTATCTTGATATGTACATCTTGTGCATCTTGGTACTTTTTGATTTGAATTTCTTTTCTCTGTAGGGATTGATGTAGAACTTCCATTTCTCTTTGAAAATAATCAGTTAGAGCAACATAGTTAAGTCTCTCTGTTTCAGACTGTTTCAACTTTTCAGACTTCTGTTTCAAATCATTTTCATAAACTTTGATCTTTTCAGAAAACAGACTTTCCTTCTTCTTTTGTAAGATTTCTAACTCAGATTTTTCTTTAAAGATTTCTTCCTTTTCTTGTTCCAAGAGAGTCTTTTCTCTCTTGTAAAAAGATAGGTCCTTCTGAGCTAGTTTTCTTAGCTCCTTTTCTTCGGAAAGTTTTTGTTTTAGAAGCTGAAATTCCTCATTCAACATGGAAACATGCATTTCTAATTCTGAGTCAGATTTAGATTCAGATGAGCATACCTTGGCACTGGGTCTGGTGGTCTCCAGCGCTCTGTCGTCAGATTCTGTCGTGGTAAGAGCAAATGCATGAGCTAGATCTTCTTCTTCTGTTGTTCCCTTCGTTATTTCTGGTTCTCCAGTCATCCAGTCAACAGCTGCTTCTAAACTTTCATCATCCACAGCAACTCCACAGAAGTTGGCTTGTTCTGGTTCATCATCAGAAGATGAGTCAGAGACCCAATTTTCCATTTCAGCAACATAACTTCTTTCTCTGTAATTGTACTTGTATTTGTGTTTGTAGTAGTCCTGGTCTTTTACCAGTTTGCCTCTACAATTAACAGAGAAGTGTCCAGGTTTGCCGCATCTGAAGCAGCGTCCATCATTTTGATTGATGGGTTGGGCAGCATCGGCCTTCTGTTGTGCTGGTGGATTTTCTCTTCTTTGTGGAGGTTTCCCTATTTCTGTGGCAACTCTGTTGGAACTTTGCTCTGGTGCTGTATATCCTCTTCTGTCTTCCCTTCCTTCTCTCTCATATCTGCCTCTTCTATCGAACTTATTGCCAAATCTCTTGTTAAATTGCTGAGTTATTAAAGCAATAGATTGGGCAAAGGCTTGAATGTCATCATCCTCTGATGAGCTCTCATCTGTTTCACTTTCTGCAATCAAACTTTTCTTTCCTTTCTTCTTATCAGACTTTTCTTTCTTTTTCTCTTTGCTTGAACTCTCTCTGTTGGACCTTTCAGTTGTGGTTTTCTTAGAATCAGAAACTATGGCAATTGGACCAGCACTGATGGATTTGCCTTTTTGCTTGACAACCTCCTTTTCTTGTGCGGCCAAAGTGCCATACACATAGCTTGTAAAGACATGGACAGATTTAACCATTCATCATTCATCATTCAAACTTTTCAAACACAGAACATTGTTATCTTCCTTCGACCTAACAACCCCACATTTTTTGCATTTATTGATTAACACATTAAATCTGTTGTAGGTTTGCTGTAAGGTTTCCTCAGGAAGTGCCTTGAAATCGTTGTATTCATTTATACATTGGGTCCTTCTGTTCTTTTGGGTCTTGATACCACCCTTAAGTTGATTAAGAAGTTGATCCCAGATTTCCTTAGCAGTAACACATGAATCTAGTTCTTGAAATATTTCGTTTGGAATGGCCATAATCAGTAGTCTAACTGCTTTAAGATCATTTTCCATTTTTAGATTTTCCTCATCAGTAAAACCTGTGGTTTTAACTTCATAATGAGCTGGAATCTCAGCAGTAGTTCCTGTTGCGGGTACACGGGGAACAAAAACCATGGGTTGGAATGGTCCATCCGTGACAGATCGCATGAGGTCTTTATCCATACCATCGAAAAAATTAACCATCCTGATTTTCCACTGAGGATATTCATCTCTCAGAAGAGTAGGAGGTTTTGTTAAAGAGCCAGCAGTATAAATAGCATTTATACCGTTGTTACCCATTTTGAAAGAAAAACAGAGTACAGTTTGTTGCAAAACGATTTTCGGTTAGAAACAGAGTTTCAAACAGTAACCAATGGAACAGTAACTTTTGAGAGGATTTTAAGCTAAACTAGAAAGCTTTAAACACAATTATATGAGCTATGAAGGCTTGGTTAGACTAGAAAGCAGTAAAACAGAGTATATTATGAAGCTTTTAAAGTCGCACAGACACAATCAACAACAGTGAATCAACCTTGGTAGATTGGATCGTTTGGCTTAAGAAAACCAAAGAAGCTCTGATACCAATTGTAGGTTCCCAGATTCACGTTGTATCATATTAATGGTAGTAAAATAGACAGCGGAAGCATATTAAATAAAGCCATTAAAATGAGTGATTGTGTAAACGATAAGTGAACTATGAGAATCAAATATTGAACAGTAAAATGATAACAAGATCAGATATAAAAGCTGCTCATATATTGATAATGAATCACACCAAGAACAAGTTAAAGTGTGTTCGGAAATCTCATAGGACAACAATATCGTACGGAGGTAGTGCTCGGGATTGCTGCAGTGTGTGCTTAAACAATTGTGGAAAAACTACTCTTCCCAAAGCTTACAATTGTTGTTCCACTACCTCGATATTTATAGACCTGATAAAGTGTAGACAGTGTACTATCGTACCCCGGAATGACACGTGGAAAGTGTGTCTCCAATTTTAGGGCATACGTGGAAATTGTGGATACGTGTTTGACACTTAGTATTTCCTACGAGACTTAGAGTGACAGAGATCTTCACTTCACCAGAGCTCTGTTGAAAGAGCTCTGTTGGTCTTCTTTTAAATACTTGTTCCTGTTGGAAGTCTTCGACAGAGCTCTGTTGAGCTCTGTTGGATCCGACAGAGCTCTATTGGTCTTCTTGATGAAACACCTTCCAGGTCTTCTGTCTGATCTCTGTTGGTCTTCTGACTTGAACTATTTTCAATACTTTTACATAACAGATACTTGGGGCTAACACTCTCCCGCTCTCCCTTGCAAGATATGAAAGTGGTGAAAAGCGTACATGATGTAACAAACTGATCTCCTATTTATAGCCTAAATCTGGAAAGTCAAGCCACTAGCCAATGCTTTCTTCTACCAGACATGGCAAGCTTCAATAAGAAGAACACACTTTGAGGGGGATTGGTGGCTCTGGTTAGCTTGATCATCTTTTGGTTTAACACGCCTCTGATTGAGCATCTTCTGGACGATCTTTGGTTCAACGTTGCTTTCACAATCAGAACTACCTCTGGTCTTCTATACTTAGAAAAATTTCAATACTTTTACACATAGACATACTTGGGGCTACCAATCTCCCCCTAAGTGTTGAAAATTAAAAAATGTAAGTATAGAGGTAAGCTAGAAAGAAAAGATGAGAAAATCATCCTTTGTTAAAAGTTACTTTACTTAAACAAATAATTACAATACATAAAGTGAGAGTAAAGAAACATAAGCATCTAGAGGCTCTGGTATAACGGTTCCACCATGATACTTGTAACACCCGTAATTTTCGGAGAGGTCCAATGTCGAACCAGTGTGGAAACCGATCTTTAAGAAAATTATGAAAAATAAGATTTTGGGGTCAAATCTTAGATTTTATGTCTTGTTGGATGAGGAATTCGAATACGAGTCCAACGGTTCTTTCCGGAGCGAAAACGGAGCTAAAACGAGGAAGTTATGGCCAAATGAGTTTCGGTACACCTTGAGCTATTGTGACCTGGAGATAGTGACACTGTCACAATAGCCGTGTCACTATAGCCAAAGGGAAGGGCTTGAGCTATTGTGCCCTGGCGATAGTGACACTGTCACAATAGCCGTGTCACTATAGCCGAAGGGAATGGGTTGAGCTATTGTGCCCCGGCGATAGTGACACTGTCACAATAGCCGTGTCACTATAGCCGAAGTTGTACCGCGGGTGGGAATGGTTTGAGCTATTGTGCCTTGGCGATAGTGACACTGTCACAATAGCCGTGTCACTATAGCCGACGGGTTCCAAGGTGTTTTAAACCCTTTTCTTCTTTTTTTTTCCCCATTTCACTCATCTCTCTTAACTCTTTCAAACTCTCTCATTTCTCTCTCTAAAAATCGTCTCTCTCTCTCTCTCTAGAAACCCTAAAACTCCTCCCTTCTCCTCTTCATCTCCTCTACCCAAAATAACCCATTTCCACCATTGTTGAACACTTGGGAGTTTGAAGCTTTTTGGGAGTCTAGGAGCTCTCTTTCGGAGGAATCAAGTGATTGAGGTAATTTCTAGTTAGATTGTTGTTGTCTTTTACTTTCTCTTCCTTATTGAAGTGTTTTGGGTGATATTGGTGGTATTTGGTTAAGAAAATCTCCTAATCTCATCACCTATGAAGTTAGGGTTTTGATATAAATTGGGTTTGGGTTATAAAATGTTGGAGGATGATTTCTTATGGTTAGATAAGAATATTCATGGTTGGAAACTTATGGATCTAGGTCTTGGAAGTTTTGGCTTGAGGATACAAACTTCATCAATGGAGCTTACGTTTGGAGAAACCCTAGATTTAGCTAAATCTAGCAATGTGAGTTCAAGTTACTTTGCGAAAACGTTGTACATGCCAAAATGAATATTTTACAAATATGTGTGTGTTTTAATTGAAAATATATGTGGTTGAGTTATTTGATTGATTTAACTCTTTTGAAGTGTTTATCTTCATAAATGTGTAAAACACCCATATTTGGGGCTTTTGGATGTTTGGATGGTTAGAAACCATAAATTGTCTTTAAAAGATTATTTGCTCAAAATGAGCTTTAATCATATATGTGTAAATGATTTTGAAAACCAATTGGGAAATACACTTTTAAGTGTTATGTGTCATTTTGAGAATTATAAGGGTGTGAGTCCTTTGGGAAAACCCTTTTTGTTTAACCCGTAAAGAGTTTTGGGGTTAATGATGAATTTGTAGTATAGCTTGCCTAAACATTGTTTAAACGCGTTTTTGACCGACATTATGGGTCTAGCAAGCTTGGAGCACTTTGCTAGGTTTGACTTTGAGTTAGTCTTGGGACATTTGTCCGGTTTAAATGGCTCGATGTGGAGTCTTATTTACGGGTCGCTTTTATTGCACCGTGTTGCATATTATTGCACGTTGTTGATATTTTACATGCTCAGGGTGGAGTCTAGGATGTGTTATATGCTTAATTGCATTTTTATTTGCATGATTTGACGTCAATAAATGATCATTAGATCTTTGAGCAGAGGGCTCGGTTTTGGGCTCAATTGAGTCTTGGGGGCATTCGCCCGGTTTTAATAAGCTCGACGTGGGCTTGGGGTTTGCATTGCATGAGTTGCATCATCTTTGAGGTTTACGTGATTTGAATGCATTGGTTATTCTTTTGAGGTCATGTATAAGTTTTTAAGTTAAGTAAGCTTGTTTTGGATGTTGGGTTTGCCAAGGTAAAGACCTAGTATGGTTGAACTTGGTGGTTTAAATGGACTAAAGACCTAGTATGGTTGGTGTCTAAGAGGGGCTAAAGACCTAGTATGGTTGATGCCAAAGACGGACTAAAGACCTAGTATGGTTGATGTCTAAGATGGGCTAAAGATCTAGTATGATTGATGCCGAGGATTGACTAAAGACCTAGTATGGTTGATGTCATCCATTTTCCACATCCAAGAAGCTTACTTGTATTTATTTAATTGTGGTTTAATTTATGTGGTTGCCACATTCGATGAGATCGGGTCTCCCCCGTCACCGAAGGGTGTTGATTTCGGGTATTTTATCTATTCACATTGTTGAGGTTATATTACCTATATATGGATTGTTTTTCCAGGATTGATGGACGGATTTATGTTACATTCTTATTGAATGTTTTAACTGGTATTGGGATTTTAATACATTTTACATTTGCGTGAGTTTAGCTTCGTATTATGTTTTAATAAAGGTTATATTTGAATGGATGGTTTCCATGTTTTATGGGTTGAGTATGATTTGTCAACCGTATTTGAAAGTTTTGCCTAAACTAGAATTATTCACGTAATTGGGTGAATTAGGATTTGTAACTCATATTGGAAAATGCTTTACACTTTTCGGGAATGGTTTTCCATGGATTTTGAGTGTGTTGGAAAATGAGTCGTTTATGCCGTTTGAGAAATCTTTTTGGAAATGATCATCTTTGTCGCAAGCTTTCATTTAAAGATTTATTTAAATCATGACTATAACTACTAACTTCCGATTTATGATTTTATATAGTCATGATAAAATGCTTGAACTCACTAGGCGTAAGCCTAACCCTTTTTATTTGTCGGCATGTGCAACAGGCTCAGGTTGGGGTAGCTCTAGATACATTGTGAAGTGGCGAGTGCTAGTAATGTGCACGAGAGGTGAATAGCTTAAGTTATGTCTTCCGCATTTACCCTTGGGAAGTAGCACTTGTATTTGGATTAGGTGATGTCCGAAGTGGGTTTAGTCTTGGTAATGAGACTTGTGTAGTATGTATTACTTGGAGATAACCATTGTTTGTAATTGGAGGTATTTTACCTATTGTTTCGGATGTAATATCGAAAATTTTAAGTTAGTTGCTCTTTCCAAATTTGAGGGTGTTACAAGTTGGTATCAGAGCATAAGTTTGAGAGAATTAGGTGTTGATTTTGGATACCTAGACTCAAACTAGTGTTTGTTTAAGTAAATGAGAGTGAAATTCACCTTTAGGCACTTTAAGATAAGATGTTTTGAAGTTGATGGAGCTTTTAGAAACGAGAATCACGTCGAGAGCAACAAGGATAATCATAGTGACACCTGACCAGTGTCATGGTGAACCTACTAGTACATGTGCATGCTCGAATTGCTTTCATGTGATGATCGTTGGGGTAGTGAAGGAGGTTCTGAACTAGTAGTTGTTGGAATGGATGGACGATTCTAGTATTAGTCACTTGGAGTGACGATAAGCATGATGTTTGCTTTATGTAGGCCGTTTCGGGTCAAGATTGATGGTCGGACTAGAACCATAGGCTTTTGAGCCGATTTTGATTTGAGGAAAAACCGTAAAGTTAATTGATGTATTTCCCAACTTGCCTTAAGAGGTTTGAATATCCGGATGAAAATAGTAGACCGGAGGATTTTGGAGGAGTATGAGTGGAGACGTTGTATGCCGACTAAATCATGCACAAAATTTATTTGGAAATAAATTGCATCAACTGTTTCTTGTGTTTCCAATCCTTATGTGGACTATGTTATAAATTTTGAGAAATGTTTGGCACGCACACAAGATTTCAAATTATGGTTTTAAAAGTGCATGAAACCCTTTTATCGCTGGAGTTGCGAACTCCGCCGGGATTTGTTTTGCCTTATTTCATCGTTGTTCAACATTTGTTTTGGACGTAATGATAATCATATATAAATGATGTTTGAGATGTTGGGCAATAACTACGGCTTGTGACTTCAACATTGGATCTCCTCCACATATGTTAGAGTTTGGACGTAAAGTTATTTTTCCATTATGTCTATGTGAGATTATTTTGGGGATTTTGTTTAATGAGAGTTGTTAAACAATGTCGTTTATGTGGTATTACCCTAGAAGGGGATTTTTGGGATTTTGGCGTCTCATCTATGATTTTTGCTTTTAGCAATTTGGCTTTGGAAGCATGGTGTTTAGCGCCGTTTTATTGACTTGGAGTCATTGAGTCCATGGAGGTTCATGGAGTTTGGTTTTACGACATGTTAAGTCGTGTGAGTACAATTTTACAATGTGCATACTCTAATTACTTATGTGAAAAGTTTACGAGTTTTGGTTGGGCATTTGGTCCCACTCAAGTTTTGTTGAGAAAAGTAAATTTTATGCCATAAGGCGACTAATAAAATATGAGTTTGGAACTCTAGTGTCGCGTAACTTTTCTTTCAAAAAGTTTGTGTTACTAAGTATTTCATTGCAAATAGTTCGGTGTATGGATTGATTTATACGTGGCTTAAGTAATGCATGAAAGAACATTTTGGTGACATTTTATAATAAATTGCTTGGTGCGCTTTTGGTCAGTTAAATGTTTATTATCGTTTTTATGTGAAACGTATTATATCGACTTAGGGGTATGCATAGCTTGGTAACCATTGTTTCTCGTCACTTGTTGAACGAATTGTGAGTGAAAATGTTTTATAGACTCTTGTTTAAATGATGACCATTCGGTCAAAGGGTGTTTTGGTGTTGTAGAAATCATGCACAGTTCGCAATGTTTTGCATTTTGAAAATGAAAATGTGTTAGTCGTTGATATTTGGTTAACTTTGAATTGCCGATTATTTTGGAAGAATTGAAAATCTTTTTGGTTTCCGGAGAAATGTGTGTTGGGAGTATTTGGACAAATACATTTTTAGCAATTACGTTTTGACGTTTTGTGTCCCAAGTACGAAACCTTGAGAAAATGCTTCGTGAGGAAGATTTTAGAAATTTTTGTATAAAATTATAGTATGCGGGATTTCTTATGTTTTGGACATTGATACGCACCATTAGTACAATTTGGGATTTGAAAATAAGTTGAACCCTTTCGATGTCAAATAATTATTAACACCTATTTTCTCATATGTTTTGGAATAACGCATTGTTGTGTGCAAGTTTTACCAGAAACGTTTTACTCAAATGGCATTATAGGACCGGATGAGAGATTTTGAGAAATTGATTTAAAGAATTTCATTTGTCGAAATTTGGTCACGAACCATTGATGCACGTTATTTAGTTACAAGAAAATTTCTATTAGAAGTGTTACAAGCTTGCATGCCTACCCCAATGTGAAGTTGTATGATGTTTTAGTCGATATTTTCAAGTGATGGAGACGTATGGGTTTTTGTATTAACTAGGGAATTTTCACAAGTCATTTTATGTTTTGACTAAGAATGTTGGTGAACCGCTCCATCGTTTTGTGTAATAAACTGACGCGCGCAAAATTTTGTTGGTAAACCTTGCCTCATGTCGTTTTATGGTTGACGAGGAAATGTTGGAGTCAATGTTGTTTAGACCTCTTTTGAAATACGTGCACACCTGGTGTCGCACCCCGTTTAAGGTCGAGCAGTCACTTTACATGCATGTCATGAGTCAATTCATACTAGAACTGTGGTGTTTCATCTAAAAGAAATTGTTTACTACGCTTTTGCGTTTTGTGGGTAAACTGAACTGCAATGAAATGATTTTCAACATGATTTTCCTATGTGGGACGAACGTGTCCAGTTTTGCGTAACTACCGAGCTGATAGTAGTAGTAGTTTTATTTCGCACGAGTTATTTGAGATGAAAATCTTGGTGTTGAAAATATTTTGTGAATGGTTTTGATTAATTGGCATATTTATTGAATAACGCATTTGAAAACCTTGAACTCGTTAGGACCTTGAAAAAGGGTATGTACCTCAATTAAGGGTAAGTGCGTGTAGCACTTCGACGGTGGAAGGTTGAGTATTCCACACGTGTTGGTATTATGGGCCGGATGATATCGGTAGCAAAGTAAACGTGTTTGTGGTAATTGAAGAGTTAGACTTGCGGTAACACATTTCGAGGTTGGTATAGCCGCTTTGTTGACAGCCTTAGTTTTGTGGAAACACTCGGTAACCGGAACTCGTGTGTGGAGTTCTGTTAGAGTTCAGAGTTTGGTGGTAAAACTAGGTGTCAACCTTTGTGGTCTTGAGATCGGGAACCGTTAGTGTAAACGGAGGTTTGTAGCCGATATTAAAAGAATATTAGTAATGGTAGTGGTAACCTTAAGAGGCTCAGTTGTGACGAGCAGTTTTGGTGGAATAACCTTCGTGCGTGGTTGATGAACCTGTCGGTTGATGATTCATGTGAGATGAATTTTGGAGTCTATTAGAACTCGTTGGAGTTAATCGGCAGTTAATGGTAGGAACGATCGAAATTGATGATTCAGTTGGGTTCATTAGTGAACAAACCTTAGAGTGATTTAAAGTTTGAAACTGAAATCAAGATGTATGGAACTTCTGAGGTTGGGAGACAACCGGAGTCGTCCAACTAGGAGTTATTCCAGTGATTAGAATGTTCTTCCGAACTTAACTGCAGTGTACGTGAAAGGGGTTTTGGTTGATAAGCAAATGTTCGAGGATTTGTCTTTATAGACTGTGTGGAGGGAATTTAGATTCCAGTTAGGAACTGATAAATTATAGTCGACGTTGACTCGGTTTGCCTTGGGTTGTAAAGGATATAGATTTCGAGGACGAAATCCTTTTAAGGTTGGGAGGATTGTAACACCCGTAATTTTCGGATAGGTCCAATGTCGAACCAGTGTGGAAACCGATCTTTAAGAAAATTATGAAAAATAAGATTTTGGGGTCGAATCTTAGATTTTATGTCTTGTTGGATGAGGAATTCGAATACGAGTCCAACGGTTCTTTCCGGAGCGAAAACGGAGCTAAAACGAGGAAGTTATGGCCAAATGAGTTTCGGTACACCTTGAACTATTGTGACCTGGCGATAGTGACACTGTCACAATAGCCGTGTCACTATAGCCGAAGGGAAGGGGTTGAGCTATTGTGCCCCGGCGATAGTGACACTGTCACAATAGCCGTGTCACTATAGCCGAAGTTGTACCGCGAGTGGGAAGGGTTTGAGCTATTGTGCCTTGGCGATAGTGACACTGTCACAATAGCCGTGTCACTATAGCCGACGGGTTCCAAGGTGTTTTAAACCCTTTTCTTCTTTTTTCCCCATTTCACTCATCTCTCTTAACTCTTTCAAACTCTCTCATTTCTCTCTCTAAAAATCGTCTCTCTCTCTCTCTCTCTAGAAACCCTAAAACTCCTCCCTTCTCCTCTACCCAAAATAACCCATTTCCACCATTGTTGAACACTTGGGAGTTTGAAGCTTTTTGGGAGTCTAGGAGCTCTCTTTCGGAGGAATCAAGTGATTGAGGTAATTTCTAGTTAGATTGTTGTTGTCTTTTACTTTCTCTTCCTTATTGAAGTGTTTTGGGTGATATTGGTGGTATTTGGTTAAGAAAATCTCCTAATCTCATCACCTATGAAGTTAGGATTTTGATATAAATTGGGTTTGGGTTATAAAATGTTGGAGGATGATTTCTTATGGTTAGATAAGAATATTCATGGTTGGAAACTTATGGATCTAGGTCTTGGAAGTTTTGGCTTGAGGATACAAACTTCATCAATGGAGCTTACGTTTGGAGAAACCCTAGATTTAGCTAAATCTAGCAATGTGAGTTCAAGTTACTTTGCGAAAACGTTGTACATGACAAAATGAATATTTTACAAATATGTGTGTGTTTTAATTGAAAATATATGTGGTTGAGTTATTTGATTGATTTAACTCTTTTGAAGTGTTTATCTTCATAAATGTGTAAAACACCCATATTTGGGGCTTTTGGATGTTTGGATGGTTAGAAACCATAAATTGTCTTTAAAAGATTATTTGCTCAAAATGAGCTTTAATCATATATGTGTAAATGATTTTGAAAACCAATTGGGAAATACACTTTTAAGTGTTATGTGTCATTTTGAGAATTATAAGGGTGTGAGTCCTTTGGGAAAACCCTTTTTGTTTAACCCGTAAAGAGTTTTGGGGTTAATGATGAATTTGTAGTATAGCTTGCCTAAACATTGTTTAAACGCATTTTTGACCGACATTATGGGTCTAGCAAGCTTGGAGCACTTTGCTAGGTTTGACTTTGAGTTAGTCTTGGGACATTTGTCCGGTTTAAATGGCTCGATGTGGAGTCTTATTTACGGGTCGCTTTTATTGCACCGTGTTGCATATTATTGCACGTTGTTGATATTTTACATGCTCAGGGTGGAGTCTAGGATGTGTTATATGCTTAATTGCATTTTTATTTGCATGATTTGACGTCAATAAATGATCATTAGATCTTTGAGCAAAGGGCTCGGTTTTGGGCTCAATTGAGTCTTGGGGGCATTCGCCCGGTTTTAATAACCTCGACGTGGGCTTGGGGTTTGCATTGCATGAGTTGCATCATATTTGAGGTTTACATGATTTGAATGCATTGGTTATTCTTTTGAGGTCATGTATAAGTTTTTAAGTTAAGTAAGTTTGTTTTGGATGTTGGGTTTGCCAAGGTAAAGACCTAGTATGGTTGAACTTGGTGGTTTAAATGGACTAAAGACCTAGTATGGTTGATGTCTAAGAGGGGCTAAAGACCTAGTATGGTTGATGCCAAAGACGGACTAAAGACCTAGTATGGTTGATGTCTAAGATGGGCTAAAGATCTAGTATGATTGATGCCGAGGATTGACTAAAGACCTAGTATGGTTGATGTCATCCGTTTTCCACATCCAAGAAGCTTACTTGTATTTATTTAATTTTGGTTTAATTTATGTGGTTGCCACATTCGATGAGATCGGGTCTCCCCCGTCACCGAAGGGTGTTGATTTCGGGTATTTTATCTATTCACATTGTTGAGGTTATATTACCTGTATATGGATTGTTTTTCCAAGATTGATGGACGGATTTATGTTACATTCTTATTGAATGTTTTAACTGGTATTGGGATTTTAATACATTTTACGTTTGCGTGAGTTTAGCTTCGTATAATGTTCTAATAAAGGTTATATTTGAATGGATGGTTTCCATGTTTTATGGGTTGAGTATGATTTGTCAACCGTATTTGAAAGTTTTGCCTAAACTATAATTATTCACGTAGTTGGGTGAATTAGGATTTGTAACTCATATTGAAAAATGCTTTACACTTTTCGGGAATGGTTTTCCATGGATTTTGAGGGTGTTGGAAAATGAGTCGTTTATGCCGTTTGAGAAATCTTTTTGGAAATGATCATCTTTGTCGCAAGCTTTCATTTAAAGATTTATTTAAATCATGACTATAACTACTAACTTCCGATTTATGATTTTATATAGTCATGATAAAATGCTTGAACTCACTAGGCGTAAGCCTAACCCTTTTTATTTGTCGGCATGTGCAACAGGCTCAGGTTGGGGTAGATCTAGATACATTGTGAAGTGGCGAGTGCTAGTAATGTGCACGAGAGGTGAATAGCTTAAGTTATGTCTTCCGCATTTACCCTTGGGAAGTAGCACTTGTATTTGGATTAGGTGATGTCCGAAGTGGGTTTAGTCTTGGTAATGAGACTTGTGTAGTATGTATTACTTGGAGATAACCATTGTTTGTAATTGGAGGTATTTTACCTATTGTTTCGGATGTAATATCGAAAATTTTAAGTTAGTTGCTCTTTCCAAATTTGAGGGTGTTACAATACTCTTCCAAGTTTTCTAAGCTTTTATCTAAGGCCGTGATGTCCAATTGTTCCACTCCAAGTTCTAGGCCGATATGAAAGTTAGTTTTGGCTCTGATTGTTAGGGTTATATTTGTATTGTATCAAAGTTGAGGGTCTTATTTGTAAAATACCTAAGGGTATATAAGTGTTTGCTTCTTTGTAATATGTAACTAAGAATCTCATTTGTATTTTCATGCTTTAAACTCTCTGTATCATTCTCTCTTAATATATGACATAGAGATTCCATATTGTGATTGTATTCTTGACTGCTTCTATAGTTAATTCACTTGGTCTGAAACTCACAATTGGTATCAGAGAAGTAGATTTCAGAATTTTGGATTAGTTAATCAAGATTATTGAAGAAATGGAGAAAGTCGATTGAATTTCTTGATTCCTCGATGTGAAGTGTTTTAGTGAAAAATTCTTGGTCTTGTGCTTAGAGTGTGATAAAGATTAAATTATGAACGATTTAATTTCGCAAAATAACAAGAATTGATCAAGAATTTTCGATTTCAAAGGGTTTTGTGTTCGAAAAGTTTGGCTATTGTCTTGATATTTGAGACATTGAATCTGTGTGATTTTGGTGAAACTAGCAGAATTAAAAGTGTTAGGAAACTGCTTTCGAGCCTTGGAGGACAGTTGGATCAAAAATCGAAACTTAGTGAAAATTTGTTCGAATCTTCATAGTTATTGCACAAAGCATTGTTCTTGACATTTATAGCTATCACACAACACTTGCCTTCATAGTTATCGCACGACTCTGTGTGCGACAAAACGTTTTTGCGAATAAGGCCGTTATCGCACCAAGGCTTGTGCGACAACATTGGGTTATCGTACAGAGGCTTGTGCCACAAAATTTTGTTATCGCACAAAACGTGAACAATGTTTTATCGCACAACTCGTGTGCGATTAATGTGGGTTGTCGAACAAAGGGGTGTGCGACAACATTCTCAGTTTTTAGTGGTGTGCGAGAAAAGTGGTCTGTGAACTTTGGTGATTGTTGACGCAATGTAGGGTTTTCTTTTTAGAAGTCTGGTTCTTGACGGCGGCGATTATAATCGAGGGATGCGTCTGGTTGCTTCATGAACAACCAACGTCTAGTCAAAGATGGTGGTCCCCAGTCGTGAAAGCAGGCGGTAGGGTTTTGACGGCGGCGGCGGTGGTTCCGAGATTCTTGGAACGGCGGCGGCGGTTTTTTTTATGGTTTATTTGGCTCTTTTCTTCTCGCTACACGACCCATATCCAAGCAGGTGTGTTTATGAGGACTTCGTTCCTTCTTGCGGAGTGTTTGACGTGGGGTTTCAGCGTCTTGGTGTTTCAGGTGACCTTCGTTACTCTACTAGGGTTCCTCCAACATAGGGTGCAACTCCTCGGCTTCACCTACGAAGGTGTGGGAGATGTTAGTCGGGGAAGGGAGTGGCACCTCAAAGCAACAACCCTCCACCATACACGAAGATGAGGAAGGTGCCTTGACGGGCACGCATGCAGACGGCAATGTAGCTGCTGGTTTAGGGCTAAAGTATGGCCATGTGGAAATCCTCAAAAGGGAGATAACTTTTGCTGATATTGTTGGAGATGGGGAGAAGAAGATTCTAGACTTCTTCCCACTAGCCGATAAATCTCAGTCAAGGATCTCCATACCTGTTGATCTGGCTAAGAAAGCGGTGAAATCCTTTCATTCGACACTGTATGGATATTTCTTGGGTCCCCGAATCCCGTTTCCGATAGTCCAAAGCTATGTCAAGACTCCATGGGGCAAGTTTGGCTATCGGGACGCCATGATAAACGCCAATGGTATCTTTTTCTTTAGGTTTAACGATGAAGGCGGAAGTAATCAAGCAGTGGAGGCTGGTCCGTTAACGGTAAGAGGTGTTCCTCTCTTTGTATTTCATTGGGATCCCACGAAAGGACTGCACAAACCAGTTCATACGTCGTGTCCTCTGTGGGTCAATCTCCACAATATACTGCTTGTGCCTTCAATCGAGAGGGTATAAGTCGAATAGCGAGTGCTCTCGGAGTCCTGAAACAAATGGATGCATGCACTTTGGCAACGTGCGAAAAGGCTTGGGGTCGTCCGGGGTTTGCCAAGGTCTTAGTCGAAGTGTGGGCGGTGGGAGAGCTTAAGCGAGAGTTGGAGGTGGTCATACCAAGTTTGAAGGGGGAGAAGAAGTGTCGGTCAAAATTGAGGTAGAGTACATTTGGGAACCGTCCCAATGTGTTCATTGCTGTGTTTTTGGTCACAAATCATCGACTTGCGCCAAGATGGAGGGACACCGTAAGAACAATAACTCGGGGATAGGTAGGGGAATGCCTGACGGGGATGGATTCGTTAAAGTGGTACGTAAGCAATGGCGAAAGAAGGAACATGCAACAAAAAACCATACAGGCCCTAATCTTGGAACCGAGAGCAAGGGGACCCCCCACGTCAAACAGGGTGTCCCTAATAAAAGAAGTGGAACTGCTTGGGTGGAGACTAATGGGGAATAAAACATCACTGGAACAAATGGTTTAATGGAAAAGGAGAAGGGAAAGGAGGTCCAAGAGGAAACTGTGCATATCACGGATGGTGGTGTGAATGAACAACATCAACCAAAATGAGAAGAAGGCATAAATCCCTGTAAGTAAGAAAATTCCAATATTGACGTCGGTTATAAAGTCCTTTCGTACTTCTTGTTTGCCGATTAGAGGAATGACGACAGACACGATCGCATGCAAGAATCAATTTCAGCACTTGTCAGATGGATACTCGGTAGACGATGATGTAGATTTTGTTGACGATACCCCTCCATGCAAAGGTGATGGGGGTGAGGGAGCGGGTGGTGTTACAACCCGCATGGAAGACGAGGCTACCAACACCCAACGTTTATCATGATTAACCAAGCCATGTGGAACATAAGGGGTTTAAACTCCCCGGTTAAACAAATGGAAGTAAAGAATCTTATTCGGTGCCATAGTGTGGGGCTGTGCGCGATAGTGAAAACGCATGTTCAAAAGGAAGCTCTAAAAGATGTTTGCCCACATACATTTGGCCGTTGGGAATGGTGTTCAAATAATCAGTTTTGTGATCGAGGTACGCGTATTATCATTTCTTGGGACTTAGGCCTCCTTGACTTGATGGTCTTGGAAGCTGATAGTCAATTTATGCATTGTGAAATAAAGCTTAGGGGGGGTGCCAATCCCTTTCTTTCTCACTATTGTCTATGGAGCTAATGGAGAAACACAAAGAAGGGAATTATGGTCTGGACTTCGGAAGTTTAGAGCCATAATGGGACCAAAACTGTGGCTAATTATGGGAGACTTTAATACGATGCTTTTTCCGCACGATGGTTGGGGTGGGTGGTCGGTTAAAAACCGTGATATGACTGACTTTTTCTCATGTTTGGAGGACATCGAGGCTTTCGATATTGCCTATTCTAAAATCCAATTTACTTGGTGTCAAAAACCAAGTACGGAGGGGGGGTTTAAAGAGGAAATTGGACCGCATTCTTGCTAATACGGATTTCACCACTCCTTTCTACGATGCTGCTGCCCGTTTCTTACCACGGGGGATCTCGGAGTACTCCCCGGCTATTGCTTCGTTTAAAGGGGGTTGTAGGAAAAAGGTGTGCGGGTTCAAATTTGACAACTTCTTTGTCGAACACAAGGCGTTTTAGCAGGTTATGAAGGATGTGTAGGCTGTCTCGGTGAGTGGCTCATTCATGTACCAGCTCACTTGTCGTTTAAAAGCCCTTAAGTACCCACTTCGTCAACTTAGATCACAATACGGTAATTTGGAGGAGCGGGTCGTCCATTTACGTAAGGAATTGGATGTGGCCCAACAAATGTGTGATAATGACCCAGGAAATTTGGAGCTTATCGAGGTTCTTAGCCATATGCGATTGGCTTTTCAACAAGCATGTTGGGATGAGGAGTGTGTGGCTAAACAACATGCAAAAATTAAATGGTTGAATGAAGGGGACTTGAATACTAAATTTGTTCACAAAGTGGTGAAGGAAAAAAGGCATGCTCACCATATATATTCTTCGGTGTGTGACTCGCTGGGATCTTTTCTCATGGTGACGATGTGCCTAACATCTTTGTGGAGCATTTCAAAGAGTATTTTGGGGAGATGGATAATAGGGTTAATGCTTGCATGCCTTCCAATCTTTTTGAGCGCAAATTGACGTTGACCGAATCCTATCATATGATTAGGCCAATTTCCAACTTAGAGATCCGGAATGCTATGTTTCAAATTGGGAATGATAAAGCCCCGGGATTCGACGGATATTCTTCCAAATTCTTCAAAGCGGCTTGGGAGGTTGTTGGAAAGGATGTTGAAATATGGATGCACAATTTTTTCTATTCCGGGCATCTTCTTAAAGAGGTAAACCATACGCTTATTTTTCTCATCCCTAAAATTCCCAATACCTCTAGTGTCACGGAATTTCGGCCTATTGCATGTTGCTCGGTTTTGTACAAGTGCATAGGTAAGGTGATCGTGGAACGAATGAAAGGTTATTTGGATGGGTTAATTGGGGTGAACCAATCGACCTTTATCCCGGGGAGGCGTATCTCCGACAATATCCTTATGGCTCATGAACCTGTGTCCGGGTACCATTTAAGCCGTGGGTCCCCCCCGATACGCGTTCAAAATTGACATAAAAAAAGCTTATGATATGGTTAGTTGGGAGTATCTTCTTAACATGCTTACATGGTTTGGTTTTCATCCGACTATGGTAAAATGGTTACGGGAGATGATCACGACTCCATCTTATTCGATGGCTCTTAATGGGGACTCGCATGGTTTTTTCAAGGGCGAGAGAGGCATTAGGCAAGGTGATCCCCTTTCTCCTTACCTGTTTACTATTGTAATGGAGGGGTTCTCCATGTTGTTTAAACAATGTATAAGGGCGGAGGACTTTGGTTATCACAAGGTGTGTGAAGTTCTTGAAATTACCCACTTGTGTTTTGCCGATGATCTCTTTGTCTTTACAAAGGGGGATGTTGCATCGGTGGGAATCTTAAAAAAGGCGCTACAAATTTTTGAGAATCGTTCCGGGCTCTCTCCTAATATTGACAAGAGTGAAATATTCTTTGGGAATGTTCCGGATGATGAGAAGACCGCAATCCTCAATTGCTTACCGTTTCGTTCGGGTATTTTTCCAATCCGGTACTTGGGTGTTCCTTTATCACTCGTTCGCTTAAAAGTTGCAGATTTTGGGGGTATTGTTGCAAAAGTTAAGGCCCGAATCAACAATTGGAAGACTAAATTTCTCTCCTTTGGGGGTCGACGGCAATTGGTAATTTCCGTATTGCAATCTCTTCAACTTTATTGGATGGCCGTTTTCTTGTTCCCATCGGGAGTGATTCATGAAATTGAGTCTCTTTTTAGAGATTTTATTTGGTCACAAGGGGATAGCTGCAAGGGACGATGCCGGGTGGCTTGGGAGGAAGTTTGTAAGCCTTTGGATTGTGGCCGCTTGGGTTTCAAAAGGTTAAGCACGTGGAACAGTGCGCTCCTTGCGAAACATATATGGGATTTATTTAGGAAAAGGAATACCTTGTGGGTACAATGGGTGCATCGATATTTCATTTGTAGTTCGCATCTTTGGGTGGCTCGCACGTCACCCACGTGGTCATGGGTTCTTCGGAAGTTGTTGGATCTTCGACCACAGTTGAGGCATTATGTCCCAAGTCGGTAGGGGCACGAAGGTTAATGCATGGGAAGATAAGTGGGTACCTTGCAGACCATTAGCCTCTTTTATCTCGTATCGGTTTGCGCATGCGAAAGGTTTTTCGGTTAACACAACGGTGCGTGATATGGTGCTACGGTTCAATGGTGGTTGGCCGGTCTCGTGGGTGCAAAGGTTTGATGAGCTTCAATCTAATCCATTACCTCCCCTTATTGATACTTTGGATGATAAAGTTGGATGGTTGGACTCTAACCATGCCGTAGTGGATTTTACGGTGAGGGTGGCGGCTGCCACCTTGGAGGGACCGTACATTATTGTCCCTTGAAGCAACGCGGTGTGGTTCTCGGGATTTATCCCAAAACATGTTTTTTGCATATGGGTTGCTTGCCGTAAAAGATTGCATACACAGGATCGAATTGATGCTTGGAAGCATGACCCGCCCGATATGAATTGATCTCTATGTTCTCTTTGCATGGATTCTCATAACCATTTATTCTTCCAATGCCCGTATGCAAAGGAAGTTTGGCGCCTAGTGACTTCGAAGGTGGATTGGGTTGGATTTCCGGACACATGGGATGAGATCTTATTGGCGATGGCGGACACGAGGTATGCCCCAAAACGCCTTATTCATAAGTTGGCTCTTGGGGCTGCGGTTTACTATGTGTGGCAGGAAAGGAACAAAAGAATCTTTACGGATAAGAAGTGGACGGAAGATTATCTTGCTAAAGAAATAATGGGTATCATATCACTTCGTGTGACTTGGAAGATGAAGAAAAGAGTTATGCACCTCCCTCCTAATGGATCGTGACTGGGCTTTTTGGAGATTTTTTTGGAGTTGTTTGGCTAGTATTCCTTTTTGTTGCTTGTTTAGTTCGATTAGCCTTTGTTTTGGCTTCTTGTTTCTTGGTATGGTGTTGTTACCAAGTTTTTCTGCTTTGCCATTTGGCTTTGGTGTGGGTTTTGCCTTGAAATCTTGTAATTCTTTTTTCTGTCTTTTATAATATTGCTTGGAGTTTTCCTCTCAAAAAAACTTTGGTGATAGTTTTTGCGACAAAGGTCAAAGTTTGACTTCAGTTGACGGGTTTGACTTTTTGGGTTGATTTTTTGAAGATAGTGTGATTTTCTGCACTAAGACAGATTTTGTTATATACGATCATAACAAGTGATTAAAATGTATTATTGTGATGCTTTAGCGGTCAGAACCGATTCTAAACCTCTTGTTCTATTTCGGGGTTAATATGATAGTGGAAAGACAAATTTATAGACTTCTTGGAGAGACATGATAATGGAGTGAACATACAAGATTCCTTGGATAATGGTCCAATGGGAACGATTAAAGTAAAAGTTCCAACAATTCCTGAAGATGATGTTGAAGAGAGTAAGGAAATTAAAGATCCATCAACCTATACTGCTGAAGAGAAATTGAGAGTAAAGGCAGACCAGCAATCAAAATCGTTGATTCTCCAATGTTTGCCAAATGACATCTACTTGAAAACAGACAATTATAAGAAGACCGGTAAGAATATGTGGGATCAATTGGAGAATTTAAAGTTGGTAATCAACTAAAGGTAACAAACTGCATAAACAATTATGAAGAACTTAAAGCTAAGGAATGAGAAAGTATTGAGGAGAGTTATGATAGATTTGTCAGTTTGCTTAATAAGCTCAACAAGAATAATATTCCAAAGCAACCACTAGAAAACAATGTGAACTTTCTAGGTATATTACAACCGGAGTGGAAAAAGTTTGCTAGATACATGGAACAACATAAGATTCTTGCTGAAATGGATTTGCATGAAGTTTATGAAACGCTCAAGCAAAATGAAGAAGAAGCCATGGAGATAAGAGATGAGAGAAGGAAATCTGAGAAACCATCTGCTGATCCACTGGCACTGCTAGCTGATAAGAGAGAGGGATATTCTTCAAGGGGAAGATCTAGTAGTTCGAGGAGATAAAAGGAGATAAGTGATTCTGAGAAGAAAGAGAATGTTGGGAGTGATTCAGATGATGGTGAAGATTTGAAACATGCCATGATTTTTTTGACAAGGGCTTTCCAAAAGAAGTTATACAAGAAGCCTGGATAAAAAAATCAACGTTATCAAGGAATTTTGAACAAAACGATAAGTATGAAGGTAAGAAGAGATTTGAAGAGAAGAGAGTGGATGATAAGAAAGTGTTGCTAAGAAATTTGAGGAGAAGAAGAGTAATGAAGCGGTTAAGTGTTACAACTGTGGCAAGCCTGGTCATTTCGCTCTAGATTGCCAAAAGCCAGTTGTTCGTAATTCTGAATACTACAAGAATAAAATTCTTCTACAAAACCAAAAGGGGCTGGCCAAGCGTTGATGGCATAAAACGACCATTGGCTTGATCTAACGGATTTTGAGGATGAGGATGAGGTACAAGCAAACATGAACTTTATGGGAAATGATTGTGAGGATGAAAACTCCGACAACGATGACATAAAATCTTATGATTTAGAGTATGGGCGAAGGTAAATAATCCATCTGTTGGTCCCGAAGGGCTATACAAGTTTGTTGAAGGGGGGGGGGGGGGGGGTTGAATACAAACACACTATTTTTACTTTTCTAAATTGTTTATTGATAAATCAAGACAATTTACAACTTGTTGCGGAACAAGATTAAGGATAAACCTAATCTAAACAAGTCTTAAGAAACACTAAGTTTCTTGCACTAGAAAGAGTTAAAGAATTTACGAATAATAACTTAACAATAAGAGAGAAATAAGAAGATGGTCTGAGCACACTTCAAAACTGAAGTAAGGTTCTTCTTATATACTGCATGCATTTAATGCATGGCAGTAAGGCTTTACACGTGGCAGCAACTGAGTGGTTGCATGTCTTTGACCTTTGTAGACAACCTTAGTAGCCGCATGGTGCACAGTGTAGAATCAGAGTTGTTGTACGATTACAGACAAAAGGGATGTCCGTTCTGACACTTCGTACGGAGACGTGCAAGGGAGGTAAGACAATAGTAACATGCAGGGAGACTTCATGATCAGCTTTCGTTGAGTCAGATCTTTATCAGCGAATGATAAAATTCAGCGATTGCTGAAGTCTTCTACTTGATACTTCACGTTGAATGGACAGGTCTTGCTTCGCTGATATCCGCATCAGTTCATGAGTAGACTTGTCGCTGGTTCTTGAGCTTGATCTTCGACTTCAGCGTAGAACTTTGGTTGACGTGAAACATGTCTTCAGAGATCATAAGTAAACAAACTAAACTATCAGCGATCATCAATAGAACTGAACAGGCTCAGAGCTATATGATGATGAACAGTGTTCACTGAATATCTAATCTGGAGAGTGAGAGTTCCTATCAGCGGTACTGTAAAGTTTTAGTACTTATCAGCGATAGTGAAACTCTAATACATATTGTTTACTTACAATTTTCACTAAGTGTTTAAGAGAGGGTCATTATCAAATAACTGAGGGTTTGGATTAACAATCTCCCCCTATTTGATTATGACATAGCAACAGAGAAAATTGCTATTTAATGAAAACATAAGATAAAAAGAACTCATAAAATATTTGTCCCTTTTACTGTTTTCTGGGATCTTTTCAGTACTGATGGAGTAAAGTACATTCGCTGAAATTTTTCTTTAAACTTCGTAAAGATTACAGAGGGAAGTGGAAAAATTACAAGTACAACAAATAAAATTACACGTACAGAAGATGTAGACAGATAAGGATAGAAAGAATTACAAGGCGATCCTATCTGTCAAAAGGTTCTTCCTTGATGAGAAGTTCATCGAGGGCCTTTGATGTGGGAATCATCCAGTCAGGGACAGTTACACCTTGATCCTTTTTGTTCTTTGCTTCTTCAAAAATCAGGGGCTTAAGGTGATGTGCTTGAATGTCGCGTCTGACTTCACACCAGAATATGAGGTCTCTGAGCTGTTCGATGGGAGTGATTGGAAGCTCAGAGATGCGTTGAAAGTGTTGATTTCCATGGCAGTCTAGAAAGAATATACCATAGGTAGGTGTCAAGCACTGAGAGGTCAGCATCAGGACCAAGAACTTCAGCACGAGAGAAACCAATACCTGTTTCATTCCGTATAGGAGGACCTGAGTCTGAGGTTTTCTTTTTCTTTGCAGAGGCCCTTCCTTGTTGAGGTGGAAGAATAGTGGGAGGAGGAATATCCACAGCAGAAGAAACCAAGTCGATCTGAGAATTTAAAATTTTCTCGACATGGCTCTTGAACTTTGAGCGCGATCGCTGAATGGCTAATTTCACTTCCAACCATTCAGAGAAACCAAATTTCTCTAAAGTAGTAACATAGAAGGTTTGCTTGGTTTTGTCTTCTCTGAATACGTCAACTTTAACAACAGGAACGTCTACAAACAGTCTTCCTCTGATATTTACCTTGATGATTTTGGATGGTCGAGATCGATAGTTCAGCATTTCTTTACACCATTCCAAAGTCGAATCAGATACTTTAGTCTTTTCTTCAACGATCCTTTGAGCATCATCCCATAGCTGACGTTGGACATCAATGGGAGTTCTTTTCAGCGCGGGGTCTTTCACCGATTGTTGGACAAGATGGATGGCGAGAGCCTTATCTTTTTCTTCAGCTTCCTTCTTTTCGGCGAGTAATCTTTCAGCTCTTAGATGATCCTCGTATTCTTTCCTTGAAATCCTGAACTTTGTGGGAGCAGGGATTTTGTCACGAGGAAGAATGATTCGCTGATCTTCAAGCTGTTTGATCACTGCATCTCTCTTTTCTTGATCCTCTTCACTTAGCTTTTGAGGAGGCAAGGAATGTCTATTTTTGTGAGAGAGCAGCTGTTCTTCAGGTTCATCAGTCTCAGCGGTTAAATCCAAGACTGGGATTATTTCTTCAGCTCTTGTGGCTGGGATTATTTTTGGTGTTGTCGAAGGAGCTTCAGCGGGATCCTCAAACAGGGGAGAGGACTAGCTGAAACACAGCGATTGTTTAAGTAAGAATATGGGACGAAAGAGATAGAGAAAAGAATGTGCTTAAGTGTATAGAGGTTTTAAGGATAGAAGGATTGAGATTGAGAAGGGATAGAGGAGGGATGCAGTGTAAGGGAATAGAAGGTAGTGTACCTGACAAACTGGCTTTTGAAGCAAGATCGTCAGATTGTCTTCTTCAGCGAGGCCTTTGTTTTTTCCTTTGTCAGCTTCAGACGCTGCAGGCTTTGTCTTGGTCCGCTCCCCTGAAGGTTCATTTATCTCGATCCCTTTTTGAGTTGGGGCTTTTGCAACAGGCTGGACGTAGAAGAAATCATCATCATCATCGTCATCATCATCATCTATGAGGGATGATGATGGTTCTTCATCAGAGATGTCGACAGGTTCATCATCTTCAGCTTCTTCTTCAGACTCGACCTCTTCAACATAAGGTTCGGTCACTTCAGCAACAGCTTCCTTAAGCTGCTCATCGAGTTGCTCTCCCTCAGATACAGAGGAAGGTTTCTCGGTTTCCTCAGGGTTTTCAACTCCCTGAGGTTGTGAAGTAGAAGTAGCAGCAGCAGCAGTTTTAATACCCTCCCCCTCAGCATTATGGGGAAGGTCTTCTTTAGTCTTCTCCCCCTCTTCCACATTATGGTTGGGGGAGGTAACAGAATGTTTAGCAGCAGCAGTGTGTATTTGGTCCCTGTCTTCTAGGCCAGAGATCCCAACACAGTTCTCAATCTTTGCTAATTTGACTTCCAGGCCAGTTATAGTAGGATTGATCTTTTGAAGAGCTTCTCGATCCACCTGAGTAAAATTTGAAGTTGGGGCGTTCAGGCGATCGAGTACTTTTTGAACAAGTTCTTTGACGACGGAGACGTCAGCCTTGATCATGGAGACTTCACCCTTTAGAGAACCAACCTCTGTCTTCAATGATGTGACTTCATTGGACATAGTGGTGAAGTTTGTTGAAAGAGAGGTGGTGGCGGTTGAATTTTCAGCGAGGGTGGTAGCAAATTAAGCAATGCTACCATCCACCTTCTCCAGATCAGTTTTAGAGGCTTTTGTATCAACGATCTCGGTCAACTTTTTGAGTTTCTCTCCAGCGTCTGTAACCGCTGAAGAGTTTGTGGAGAGAATGGTGTTGTAATTTTCCACCTTTGTTTCTATGGCCTTCAGGGAGGTGTTGATATCCCCCAAATTAGGACCTGAAACAGTTATTAACTTATGAACAGAGGAAAGCTCAGAAGTTTGGGGTAGAGAGAGAGGAGTGTTTTGGATTGTGTTTATACCTGTAGGCGGGTTGGCGAAGTTGTCGAACCCTTTGTGTCCTGAATGATATTCCATGTCGCCTTCAAGAGTACCTTGGCGCATGGAGGTGCCTGCAGATCCTAAGTTTGCATCCATCATCGTATTTAGAGTGTCTGCAGCTGAGTCATGTACGATGAAGGGTGTCCCTGAGAAAGTTGGGAAAATTGGTGGAGAGACCAAAGATTGAGTAAGAGGAATGAGGGATGAGAATGATGGTTGGGTGCGGGGTTCAGCGTTGGATCTGATGTCAATCACTTCAGTCTGTAGAGAGGCTGAAGGAGGTGGGTTCATTTCCAAGTTTATAACTTCAGCGTTTAGAGACGCTGAAGCCGAGATGGAAGGGGTGGCTTGATCAGCTGTGGCAGAGAGTACCACAGAACTTTCCATCAGCTCTTCAAGAAGAGATGTGGAGTCTTCAGCGTGTAAATGCTGGGGGGGTTGCTCCTTGGTTTTCTTGATTCTTTTGGAACCAAGTTGGGAAGATGAGTGTTTCCTTTTTCGAGAAGGAGTGGAGGGTGCAGCGTGGGTATCAGCGGTGGGGATTTCCACTGAATGAGTTGCAGAAGTAGAAGAAGGAGGATTGAGAAGAGATAAGAGAGTAGAAAGACGTACCTCATTTTCCAGCGGCTTGAAGTCGAGTACCTTAGGGCCAACCTGAGAGAGTCTCAGATCACCCTCTGTTGGGTACATGTCGCCAAGTCCTTGTTGAAAGACGGCGCTGATGAATCTGAGATAAGGAACCCATGAAGGTCTTTCAGCCATATCCACTCTGAACGCAAGGTTGTCGTAGATGATTGAGGCCCAGTCAACATTTAGACCTTTTAGCAATGCATAGCCCATTGCTTACTGAGGTTGAGCAGCTTGATCAGAGGAGCCACTCGTCGCTGTCATGCAGCTTATCAGATGTGAGAAGATGAAGTTCATCTCGCTGGGCATTTTGGACTTCTTGATCAAGGTCAGTTTCTTCTCAGGCTTCTTGTCCCTTCCAGTGTCCCATGCGTAACCCATTGCATCGAAGAAGGCAGTTATGGCTTCCCTATCAGCATGGTTTTTGTGGTTTGGGAGAGGGACAAAGCGGTTTTCTTTGGTAGAGGTAGGAAGACTCAGTGCTTTCCTAATAATAGCAGGGTTGATTTTGGTGGTGCCAAATTTTGTGTCACACAGAATAGAGTCAACGATCTTTGTTGGGTCTTTGGCATGGGGTACCTGAGCTCTTCTGGCAGTATACCAGAACTGAGATAGTAGGAATTGATTAGCAGGGGGTGTAATAGTCAGTGCTGTAGATAAGCAACATGTTTTGAGGTAGTTCACAACATCATCCAGATGTGTGACTTGCTTTCGAGGAGGAAACTCGAAAAGCGCATGAAGGTTGTTCGATTTTGAAAAATCGATTTCCTCAAGCTTGAACTTGACATGAGGAGCTTTGACGAGAGTCAGTTTCTTTGCAGCCGTGGATTTCTCAGTGGTAGGAGCAGGAGTAGAAGATGCCATTTCTGTTTAACATATCAACCATGAACATAGATAAAGATTAGTCTTAATGTGAAAGATTTTCCAATAAGATGTTTTCCGATTTTTGTCCATTTCATTCAGACAGAAATGTCTTAATGAAGATTAGGGTTTTCTTGTTTTGAAAAAGAAAAACAAACCCAGTAAAAGTCTTGTTTTCCATTTTTCTTTAGATAAGGGTTCTGGAAAAAAACGAATGAAGAACAAGTTTAAGATTTTGAGTTTTAAACTTGAAGAACAACCATGAAAAGGTTGTGTTCATAAAACCATGAAAGAAATGATTTCATTTTAGAAAAGGTTTCTTTTGTTTGATCTGTTAAAAGCAATAAGAAGATCAGAAACAAGTTATGCAGGTGAATAATAAGAATATTAACCTGGTAATCGAAGAAGGAGATGAACAAATTTATGGAAATAAGCAACAGTAAATCTTTTCTTGCTTGGAGAAGAAGTTCGCGTAAAGGAAAAATATAAACTCGAAATAGTTTATATAGTGAGATTTGAGAGAGAGAAAAACTCGAGCGTGAAAGTTTTTCATCATGACACGGACACGTGTTTGCATTTGATTGGATGGTAAACGAAACGTGCAAACGTGTGTCAGAAAAAGAACGTGCCAGGGTTTATCCGTTGTGATGATGTCACAAGCGTCCTTTCATATTTTAGGATGTCTCTGAGGTTTTGAAAGCTCAGGGACTATTTTGAAAAACATGAAGCACTAAATAGAAATATCAGTGTTAGTTTAAGAAATTTCAAAGTATCGCTGTTAAGGAAGAGATATTAAGCGATGCAATTTGTTTTGAAATCTTACATTCACATGCGAACGTCAGCGAGCAAGAGAGAAAACATACCTTGATATCAGTGAATCAATTATGTTCAGAGAGAATGATAGAATGGGTTATATAATTGTTTTATCCTATCGCTGATCAAATGTGAACCACTGAAGATTTTACTCTTCAAAGTTCAGCATTCCAAGCTCGCTGATGAGAAAGTTGAATCTTGTCTCATCAAGAGGTTTGGTAAATAGATCAGCTAACTGATAGTCAGTTGGAATAAAATGAAGTTCTATATCACCATTCATCACATGATCTCTGATAAAATGATACCTGATTTCGATATGTTTGGTCTTTGAGTGTAGCACTGGATTGTTGGCTATAGCGATGGCATTTGTGCTGTTGCAATAGATTGGAATTTTCGAGAGCTGAAGGTCATAGTCTAGTAGTTGATTTCTCATCCACAAGACCTGAGAACAACAGCTTCCAGCGGCTACATACTCAGCTTCAGCAGTTGAGGTGGACACTGAGTTTTGCTTTTTACTTGTCCAACTCACCAGCTTTCCATCTAGGAGCTGACAGCCTCCTGTGGTGCTTTTCCTATCCAATTTGCAACCTGGAAAATCACTATCTGAATAGGCGATTAGATCAAACCCTGAGTCTTTGGGATACCAAAGACCTAGGTTCATAGTACCCTTAAGGTAACGAAAGATTCGCTTTACAACGATCATATGAGATTCCTTAGGTTCAGCTTGATATCGTGCACACAAACAGGTTGCGTACATAATATCGGGTCGGCTAGCTGTAAGATACAAGAGAGAGCCGATCATCCCACGGTACAACGTGACATTAACAGGTATTCCATTTGAATCCTTGTTTAGTGTCAGCGGAGGTGCCATAGGGGTTTTCATAGCTGAACTCTGAGTTAAATCGAATTTTTTCAGCATATCTTTAACATACTTTCCCTGATGAATGAAAGTTCCTTTTTCATTTTGTTGTATCTGAAGACCAAGGAAATATGTTAGCTCACCCATCATGCTCATTTTATACTCTTCTTTCATCCTTTCAGAGAAACGAGTACAAAGATCAGGGTTAGTAGAACCAAATATAATGTCATCAACATATATCTGAACAAGAATGATATGACCTTTTACTATTCTAAAAAATAGAGTTTTGTCGATTTTACCTCGCTCAAAATTTTCAATTAGGAGATAAGAGGATAGAGTGTCATACCATGCACGTGGAGCTTGCTTTAAGCCATAAAGTGCCTTATCCAGTTTATAAATATAACCTAGACGCTTAGGATCTGAGAATCCTGGAGGTTGTTCCACATAGACTTCTTCATTCAGCTTTCCATTGAGAAATGATGACTTAACATCCATTTGATATACTTTGAAGTCTTTGTGTACATCATATGCTAAGAATAGACGAATAGATTCTAGTCTTGCTACTGGAGCAAATGTTTCGTCGTAGTCTATACCTTCGACTTGTCTGTATCCCTGAGCAACAAGTCGAGCCTTGTTGCGGGTTACAGTTCCATGTTCGTCCAACTTGTTTCGATAGACCCATTTAGTGCCTATCACTGTCTTGTCAGTTGGTCTTCGAACAAGATTCCAAACTTTGTTTCTTTCGAATTCAGTCAGCTCTTCTTTCATGTCGCTGACCCAGTTTGGATCTTTGAGGGCATCATCTATTTTATTTGGTTCAATCAGAGAAATAAAGTTAACAAATAAACAAATATTACCTGCACTTCGTCGAGTCTGAACACCAGCATTTGGATCACCAAGGATTTGATCAATTGGGTGATTTACAGTCCATCGATGAGCCGGAGCATAAGTCGCTGACTCAAATTGAACTGGAGGAGCTGAAGATGAGGCTTCAGCAACTTCTGGAATATCAGCCAAGAGAGGAGTAGGTGTAGATGTTATCTCATTTACTGATTGCTGAGAAGTAGATGGAATGTCTGAGACATTTGGTTCAGAAGCAGGTATAGTGTTTAAAGGAACAGCTGAGACCCATGATGTTTCGGCTTCACTATTTTGCATGTTTGGGATGATAGTAGGACCATCATCTTCAACGGTATGAGTATGAGGAGTGGGAGTATCTTCTGAATCACCAAGATGAGAAAACATCCATTGATTCAGTTCTTCAGTATCAACAGAAGGTCGAGAATTCGCTGAACGGGATTCGTCAAAAGTGACGTGAATAGTTTCTTCAACAGTTTGTCTTCTTTGATTGAAGACTCTGAAGGCTTTGGAGACTGAGGAGTATCCAAGAAAGATTCCATCATCAGCCTTAGGATCAAACTTTCCAAAGGCATCTCTGTTGTTCAGTATGAAACACTGACATCCAAAGATGTGAAGAAAGCTAATTGAAGGCTTTCTCCCATGAAAATGTTCATAGGCTATTTTATTAAATATTTTGACTATCAGCGACCTGTTTTGCATAAAACAAGCAGTGTTGACAGCTTCTGCCCAAAACTGAGTAGGCAGGTGAGAATCGCTGAGCATTGAACGTGCAGCTTCAATAATAGTTCTATTTCTTCTTTCAGCGAGTCCGTTTTGTTGCGGTGTTCTCACTGAAGAAAAGTTGTGAGAAATACCCTTACTCTCAAAGAAAGAATCAAGAGAACTGTTTTTGAATTCAGTTCCATGATCACTCCTTATTGAGCGAACGGTAAAGTTGTTCAGGGTTTCCATTTTCCTGACAAAGGTGATGAGTTCTTCAGGTGTGTCACTCTTAGAACGGAGAAACATTACCCATGTATAGCGAGAGAATTCATCAACTATGACCACTGTATATTTCTTTCCAGCGATGGATTGTTTGTTAACAGGGCCAAACAAATCCATATGGAGAAGTTGTAGAGGAGATGACACTGAGGAAACTTGTTATAAGGATTCTTTGGTCTGCTTGCCTTTCTCACACGCTGAACATAAGGATTCTTTGGCGTATGAGTGCTGAGGTAGACCAGTGACTAACTCTTTTGAAGAAAGAGTGTTCAGTGTCTTGAAATTGAGACGAGAGAGCCTCTTATGCCATAGCTAGTTGACATCAGATGAGGCTTTTAAGAAAAAACAGGAGTTCTCAGTGGTTGTTGAGTCCATGTTTATTACATAAACATTTTCCAAACGATAACCGCTGAGATCTATCTTCTCCTTTTTTGTCAGCGACAAAGCAGGATTCCTTAGTAAAGATTACTTTGTTATCCTTGTCGCAAAGCTGACTGATGCTTAGAAGATTATGCTTCAGCCCTTCAACATATGCGACTCTTCTGAAGGTTGTTGTACCATTAGAGAGTACACCAAACCCTCGTGTATGTCCTTTTCCATTTCCACCGAAAGTTACAGAGGGACCCTTCTCTTCTTTGTACTCAGTGAGCAGGTTCTTCATACCAGTCATGTGTCTAGAGCATCCGCTATCGAGATACCAGATACCCTTCTTAACCTGCATTACAAAGGAAGATTAGTTTTTCTTGGGTACCCACTTAACCATGTGTACACATTTGTCAGTGGGTGTAGAATAGGAAGTGGAAGGTTCAGCAGTCTTCGCAGCATTTGAAGATTCAGCTTTGACAGTCTTCACTTCGGTTAATTTCTTAACCCTCAGTGGTCTTCTTTGCCTTGGGGGCAATGGTCTTCACCTTAGCTATCTTTTCAGCCTGGGTGGCTGTGGGGCACTTACTAGCAATATGATTGGTAAGTCCATAATGATAACATTTCCTATAACTAAAAGTAGTTCTAGGACCATTTGCATGCTGATCTTTTGATTTTGAATTAGAAGGACCAGCACCAAGTAAGCTATTGTTTTTGAAATGGGAGGAACATTCAGTTCTTCGGATTTCTTACCAATAATTTCCACTTTGATTCTAGGAGTAGATCGCTTAATAGATCCACGCTGAATAAATCCAGGGATCTTATTCTTTGAACCAGAGGGATAAGTCACTGAAGCTTTAGAAGCATTTAGCTTTGGTACACAGGTACCCTTCTGAGGATTTTGGTTAAAAGCAATTCCTTTATCTTTGTTTTTAAAGACTGAGGTAGGTTTTGGATAAACAACTTTTTCTTTACCTTTAAAAGTTAAGGTAGAGATTTCCTCAGGAATAGGCGGTTTAGAAGAAGAACACTGAGATGAGAAAGTATCAGGGATAGAGGATACGAACATTCCAAACTTAAGCATGGAACGGTCAGTGGTTGGTTCTAGAGTATCAGCTTTGTAACCAAGACCACGTTTATCACTCAGGGGAATCTGAGACTTAATTATCTCAGTGATCTTTGTTGAGGAATTATACCATCCATCAACAGTAGCTTTTTCAGCTTTTAATCCAGCGATAGCTTCTTCGCGCTCGATTTTGACTAGCTGATTTAAGTGAACTTGATCTTTAAAATCTTCTTCAATTTTAGAAAGATTTTCTATTTGAAGGTGACAGTTTTTAAGCTGTTCAGCGAGATCAAGGTTTTGATTTTCAACAATAGTTTTGCCATTCATGGCTTCATATAAACTTCAAGTCAAGAGATCGATCTTTCGAAGACTATCAGCTTCATCAATATTTAAAATATTGGTAAAGAAGGAAGGTGATACCTTAGTAGCAGAGGTTGAAGTAGAGGGAATGTCAGAATTTTCTTCCTCATCTTCAAGTTTGGCCATGAAACATAGATTGGCTTCATCATCATCTTCAGAGTCAGATGATTCTTCTTCGTCAGAGGCAGCCCAATCATAGTCAGCCATAAGGCCTTTGTTTTTCTTCTTAAAGGTTTTCAGCTTTGAATACCTTTCTTTCTGCTTTTTGTATTTTTCATCTCTAGTCCTGTGAGTAAAGTTTTTCTTGGGAAAAGCTGAGGGTCTAGAGACTTTCTTTGATCTGCACTCGCTAGCAAAATGTCCTATCTTTTCACAGTTATAGCAAGTAGCAGTAGCCTTATCAATAGGGGTTGATGATCTTGGCTTGTCAGTAATAGCAAGAGGTTTATTCTTCTTGAAATTACTCTTTCTAGCAAATCTCCTGAACTTATTAGCCAGGAATGCCAGAGTTTCATCACTATCTGAAACGTCAGAGTCTGATGATCTTTCAGAGTTAGTTTCCAACTCAGTGACAGTGATAGTTGATCGCTGAGTGGAAGGTGACTCTGAGATTAAAGCAACAGGGGTGCTTTTGGAATCTTTTACAAGATTCTTCTTAAGATGACTCGATTGCTCATGATTCAGCATTGTGCCATATAAGGTAGAATGGGTCATTGATTTTAGATCCTTTGACAACTTGAGACACATAGAATAATTGTCCCATCTTTCAGGTAAACATTCTAAGAACTTTGTCAGTACTTCAAAGTTAGAATATTCCTTACCAACAGTTTTCAGATCTATTATTAAGCAGTTAAAACGTTGGTGTACTTCAGAGAGAGTTTCATTGTTACCATAAATGAAGCTTTCATACTGTCTTACCAGGTTGATCTTTTGAGAGTCCTGGACTTCAGAAGTACCTTCATACTGAACACAGATTGTGTCCCACATAGCTTTTGAGGTTTTCAGGTTCATGACGGAATGGTAGACTTCGTCAGGAAGAGCCATGGAGAGTATGGATCTGGCTTTGGTGTCGATAGCCACTTTCTTCTTATCTTCATCAGTCCACATATGAATTTCCTTGGGAATCAGCCTTTCTGGAATAGCAGGTCTATTCTCAGCGGCTGGAACTGCAGGATCAATTCTTATAGGAATATATGGGCCGTTTTCAAGATAGTAAGGCATAGTAGGGTCTACACCTTCTAAGAAGAGAATCATCCTATTTTTCCATAGATTAAAATTATCTCTGGAGAATCTAGGGGGTTTTGCAAGAGAACCGTTGTCAATATAGTTGGTGTTTGTGTTGGTAGCCATTTTTAGAAATAGAAAGGAAGAGAAATCTTAGTATAGATCAGATCTTGTTTATTAGATTAAACAAATCTGCTCTGATACCACTTGTTGGTCCCGAATGGCTATACAAGTTTGTAGAAGGGGGGGGGGATTGAATACAAACACACTATTTTTACTTTTCTAAATTGTTTATTGATAAATCAAGACAATTTATAACTTGTTGCGGAACAAGATTAAGGATAAACCTAATCTAAACAAGTCTTGAGAAACACTAAGTTTCTTGTACTAGAAAGAGTTAAAGAAATTACGAATAATAACTTAACAATAAGAGAGAAATAAGAAGATGGTCCGAGCACACTTCAAAACTGAAGTAAGGTTCTTCTTATATACTGCATGCATTTAATGCATGGCAGTATGGCTTTACACGTGGCAACAGCTAAGTGGTTGCATGTCATTGACCTTTGTAGACAACCTTAGTAGCCGCATGGTGCACAGTGTAGAATCAGAGTTGTTGTACGATTACAGACAAAAGGGATGTCCGTTCTGACACTTCGTACGGAGACGTGCAAGGGAGGTAAGACAATAGTAACATGCAGGGAGACTTCATGATCAGCTTTCGTTGAGTCAGATCTTTATCAGCGAATTATAAAGTTCAGCGATTGCTGAAGTCTTCTACTTGATACTTCACGTTGAATGGACAGGTCTTGCTTCGCTGATATCCGCATCAGTTCATGAGTAGACTTGTCGCTGGTTCTTGAGCTTGATCTTCGACTTCAGCGTAGAACTTTGGTTGACGTGAAACTTGTCTTCAGAGATCATAAGTAAACAAACTAAACTATCAGCGATCATCAATAGAACTGAACAGGCTCAGAGCTATATGATGATGAACAGTGTTCGCTGAATATCTAATCTAAAGAGTGAGAGTTCCTATCTGCGGTACTGTAAAGTCTTAGTACTTATCAGCGATAGTGAAACTCTAATACATATTGTTTACCTACAATTTTCACTAAGTGTTTAAGAGAAGGTCATTATCAAATCACTGAGGGTTTGGATCAACACCATCTTATGCTGATTTCATGAAACAACAACATGAAATGATGCTTCAACTCCAAAGTTTACAAAACAAATTGAAAAAGGAAAAAGAACTGGTGTCTTCTGAAAAGCACGAGTTGAAAAACAACATCAAATTATTTTACGATTAAACAAAGAAGGTGCTGAAAAGCGTGATTTGATTGTTTCATTAAATGGAGAAAAGGAGAAAAGAAGGTGCTGAAAAGCTCTAAAAACATGAATATAGAGTTAAAGAATATCTTCAAATCTATTTGAATCAGAATAGGTTTTACCATCTCAAAAACATTTGGTTCTCCCAAAGATAAGTTTAATTATTGTTTGGGTAAAAAATCACACCTCACGACCGACGCTAGAAAACTTAGATAACATTTCTATAAGACCACCCTTGCACTAGGATACGGTCTTATGAGTTGCTCACGGACGTATGCTCGGTCGTACGTAATTACGCTGGTCGTACGACGACGTATGAGACTTAAGATGGTCGTACGCTTTATACTAACCGTTAACAGTCAAACATCCGTTTCTTTTGTTCATTAATGCAGGTTTAACAACATTCATGGTGCAAACGGTCAGTAACGATCAGCTCATCAATGGCATTCAAGGCCCGACAACGGTTACGAAGTGCGCCATAAAGGTACCATTAATGGCCAGCGGAAGCTATAAAAGAGCCTGTGCTGCAACCGAAAAAGGCAT